>JANQAP020000227.1:707728-725183 GCA_026874005.2 Erythroxylum coriaceum | reverse complement strand
ATTAATAATTATTAAAATTTAATTACATATAATTTAATTATAAAAATTAAATTATTCATAATTTTTATTGATAATTAGTTTAAATTTATTAAATATATAATGTTGAATTAAATTATTCATAATTTTTATTAAAAATTAAAAAATTATATATTTAAATGATAGTAAATTAAATTATTAAAAAAACAAAAACCGGAAATAAAAACCACATTTTATAGTTTTCTTAAATTTTGAAAACAGGAAGAAACTAAAACTAAAAATATAAACTAAAGATTCAAATAAACATACTTTTTAACTAAATTTAAAAACAAAAATTAAAAATAAAAATAAAAATAAAAATAAAAACAAAAACAAACACTCCCTAAATTTGAATTTTTTTTTTTGATATTGCCTATCTTCGTACTTTTTTTTATGTCTTTTACCTTTTGTTTATAAATGACCCTTTTCTAGGACTCCAGATTCTAGCCTTTTAAATTGTACCATCACCATCCCCACTTTTCCATTAAGACTCTCAAAGTAATTGGCCTATTATAGCTGGTCCGTAGCTTTCTGTTTAGTTTTGTTTCATTTCGCTCAGTCTCAGGTCATTATCGGGAGTTCTTGAATCATCATTTATGGCTACGAATTGACGAGCTACATGACTCCTCTGACAAGGTTATCCGATCTTTGCGAGACCGACAAGGGTAACTGTATCTCAGATCTGTGCGATATTTCGTCTCGTAATATTTTAGTTTCCTTTGTATTCTTAAAAAAAAAGGGTTATCTGATCTTTTATTTAATACTTTAAATCTTATTTATATATTTATTAAAAATTACAAAACAACATAAGCAATATTTAAAAATTGAATCGATTCAGTTGATTTAACACTAAAAATTTTAAATTAGTTAATCTTTTAGTTTGATTTAGTTTAATAATTTTTTATGTTAAAAATTAATCAATTTATTAATTATTTAGTTAATTTTTATAAGTTAATTATTTTTTATAAATTAAAATAAACCAATTTATTTTTATTTAACCGTCTTTTTTTAATTAAACTTTAAATTTTTCTATAGTTTTCTTCAATTATTTTTAAATTCTTTAATTTTATTCAATCTTTAACCGATTTTATAATAGTCTAATACCGATCGAACCTTTTAAATCTTAAACTTCTTATCTTATCAGTTTAACTTCTGATTCAATTTTAAAAATATTGGACACAATAAGGCATATGTATTAGAAAGCAAGCTGTGGTTATAGTTCCAACAAGTTCACTCCATAATTCTCATATTATATTTACATAAGTGGGTGCATCATGCATGTGCTATGATTTTTTAATATGGATATTAACATGGATACAATGTTTTATTTACAATCAATCATTATGTTTCATGTATGTACCGAATGAATAGATAAATTATAAAATAATTAACGATTTAAAATTAAATTATAAACTAAATTAATTAATTTTTTATAAATCCATTGTTTACCTAAAATTTTTAATAAAAATGATGCTATTTTTAATTTTTAAAAATTAAAAATATATTTAATCGAGCTTAATTTATGTCTGATCAGGCTTCAAGTTGGACTCGGGTCACCCTTAATCCGAGAATGATTAGTTGGAAAACATGATTAACTATGGAAAGCTTAAGTTCCACTACATGCTTATAATTGTTCACTTGAAAGGTATGTCAAATTCCTATTAGTTTAGATGGATTGTTCTGTTGCACCATATTATAATGATTTCCCACCTTGTGTTTTTAATCATATTACTTTGAATTGACAATGTTCCTAATTAAGAAATTTGAAGTGTCCATTTTACTTAATTCCATTGACATTATAACTCTTATCCTCCATTTTAATTCTGTTATTAGTGACTTTTATTTATTTTAATTGGACATTTTTTTGTTTTTTTATATTCTGAAAAGGAGGAACCCGCAGCCGTTATCCTTTAGATGCACACTAGGTAAATCTTCGGATTGACGCGATAGTTTGTAAATGACGTCAACCAGGTACTCCGCACTAGGTAAATCCTGTACAAAATGATCGATCGATCGAGTGTAAATAGGGAGATTCGAACACAAAACTTTTTGGTCTCATGCCTCCCCACTCCACTAACTCGACCACCCCCTATGAGCTTAATTGGACATATTACCCTAAAGAATGAGATAATGATTTTAATTTATTTTATTAACAATTATTACATTTGCAATAGTTTTTTTTATACATATAATCAATTTTTTCAAAATTAGATTGAAAGTTAAATCGATAAGACAAAAGGTTTAAGATTTATAAGATTCAGTCAGTATTAAACTGTTATAAAACCAATTAAAAAATGAATAAATTTTAAAATTTTAAAAAATAATTGAAAAAAATTGTCCTTACTTATTTAAAAATTTAAAGTCGGTTTTATTTTATTTTAATCCTCATGTTTTAAAAATTACCCTTTATTTTTGTAATATTATTTAGTTATGTGTTAAATTTTAATACTTCATCATTTTTAATTTTAAAAATAAACAATCAATTATTTAAATATAGCAAAAAATTGTTCAATAATTAAAAGCAAAATGATTAATATTTGGTGGGGGAAAGGAGCTTGTGGGCCACCATCTGTCACACGTTTGGAGAGACCATGATAGCTCATGTGGTCGCAACGGTCTCACCAATTTGATGTTTTATTGGACAAATGATAAAAGGGAATTCAATGCATGGAGAGCGAGTAACGTGGGGTCCACCTTACCAAAATCACAGCAATCTCCGCCGTTAATCAGCACGACGTCTCAACTACCGCTGTGAAAAGTTAGGTCCTACTCGTATGTACTAACGTCCCAGATCATCGTATTGATCGGACGGTGGATATCAGCTGGCTTTCATGAATGCCCTTTGTAGGGAATGAATCATGTTAATCTCCATTATGATTTCTATTTATATCATATTTTTACTATTTTAAATTATTTAAAAATAGTTTATATTTTTAATGCAAATTTCATTATGTAGTTTAACCAAATTATTATTTAAAAAGATTTTTTTGAGAAAAGAAATTACAACAATGACAATAACATCCAGTATGAATCTTGCTAGACCGTGAAGTCTAGAAAGGTTCAATAATACGCAGTTTTACCCTTAAGTAGTAGAGAGACAGCTTAAAAAAGACTTATTTGAGAAAAGAAATTATTATTTAAAAAGATTGTATGACTGTTATTAACTTAATTTTAATAAATAATAAGGGTCCATTATTTTTTCATCTACAAAAATATAAAATATTGACATAATATAAAAAATAGAGTAGAATTTTTTTAGTATTTCTTAATACCATAAATATTTTAGAATTGTTTTGAATGATAAAAAAATGCTTTCAAAATAATAAATTATATAAAATATTTTGTTCGATAAATTATGTAAAATTATTATTTTACAAGTATTTTGGATGATAAAATACTTGTAAAATAATAAAATATATAATTTTTTTAATCTAAATTCTATGAAGCAGAAACTATGATGATGACAAGGAGATAGTATTTACACATATAGAAGAATATAATCACCCCAAGAAAGATTTTAGGTGGCCAAATTGAAACACATGGCCTTTAAAGGTTTGTTCTTTTTAATTTTTGTTTCCTTATTCTTTCTACTTTTGAAGTTAAAGGTTGCATCTTTATGGTTGTGCGCCACCAATTATCTTCACTCTTGTCTCCAACTACATTACAAAGCCGAAAAGACTCCAATTTCTTGATCCTTTGGGTCCACTCTTATGCTCTAAGCTTTGGATTTGTTGAGCAACGTGAACAATTTTCTAACTTAGCTTCAGTTTACAGGTACTAATGGCAGGAAGCATTATTACTCTTTTTAACCACTTGAGAAAATGACCAAAGATCCAATCTTTTTTGTTTAACGCTTCCAAAGTTGTGACAGGGCTTGCACAGCTACACCAAGCCAAGTCTGCAGTCATAAAACAGATAAAACATCACATGGTTAGATAGGTATGTTCCACTGGATTCAGCTCTCTATATTTTAATGGATTCTTCTGCTTCATTCTGATACAGAAGGCTCTCTCATCTCTCTCATATCTCTCAGCCTCTCCTGATCTAATGTCCATTTGTTCTAACCAGAGTTTAACAGTTTTTTTTGTTTTTCCCCACAGAGAAAGTTAAAGCTTGTGTTCCATAACCCCACAAAGTTTCATTCTATCTCCTTCTTCTTGTCTTGTTCTCACATATCCCAACGCAAAGTTGAACTGAAGCTTCGTCAAGCTTAACTCTTATACTTTTTACACTGTACCCAGATCTTGTTTCTTTGTTCCTCATACACTGTAACTGTTAAATTCCTAAAAGCATCGTATGCTTTCTCAGTAGGAGAGGCTCAAAGATTTCTACTCTGAAAATGAAGAAATCCGAAATGCTAAAACTGATTCTGGGACTAACTCCATCTACTGTTGTGATCATTCTCGTACTTATAATCTTTATTTACATGAGAAGAAGAGCGAAGAAAAACTTCAATGACATAGAATCCACTGAGCACAAGCATGGGGATGAGATAGTGTCAGAGGAATTAATGACTTTCCAAGGTGGTCAGGACCTTACGATCAGTGACATTCTTGATGCTCCTGGAGAGGTGATTGGAAAATCCAATTATGGTACTCTCTATAAGGCTTTGCTTCAGAGGAGCAATTGTGTGAGGTTGCTTAGGTTCTTGAGGCCAATTTGCACCGCGAGGGCGGAAGATTTTCTTGATGTGATTCAGTTGTTGGGTAGTGTTAGGCATCCCAATTTGGTGCCTCTTTTAGGGTTCTATGCGGGACCAAGAGGTGAAAAACTTCTTGTTCATCCTTTTTATAGGCATGGCAATCTGGCTCAGTTCATCCGTGGTAAGTTGTATAGCTTTTGATTTCCATTTTTGATGTTTGGTAGCTGACGAAGTACAGAAGCTTTCTCTTCACATTGTTTGTCACAGGAAATTGTAACAACGAACTATTTGGCTTAGTGAACATGAGAATAGTAATACTGAAAGCCTACATTAGAGAATAATCATGGCTTTCTAAGTTCTGTTACTCTGTTTTATGGATCTTATTTTTCTGAGTAATGGTTACATGAATTTCTAGATAAATGAAAAATCATGGGTGGTAGTGAGAGCAAGATCACTATTGCTTAATTTTGTTGAACTTTTAAGGCAGAGGAACATGTTTTATTGATTAGAACTTACTTTTAAGTGATATCGGATCCAAAATGTGGAAATAAAAACTTGAAGAAGTTTATAAGAGATGGAAGGTGAGTGTAAATCTCTTGTTAGATCTTGATATTCATGGAACTGTGTATTGCATCCTCTACCATATGGGTTTTTCTTAATTCTGTCTTCATTTTCGATCTTTTCCGTGCATTATGAAGTTCCCTTGTTAAGACTAATTTTTGCCAGAATCCTGTTTCACTGTCATGTTATGAGTTAATTTGTTGATTAAACGATCACTGAACTTGCACATATCTTCAATAATTTGACCATTTGGTTCTTCTTCATAGGCTCTCTCCTTCTATAGCTCTCTCTCTTCCTCTATGTTTTAAATCTGTTTTCTTTTCCTTTGTTTTCCCGGTTGGTGGAGCGGATCCTCTACCGGTTTGAGAGTGAAGTCTAATTTGTTCTCTCTGCTGTGCAGATCTCTTCCTGTGCAAGTAGTCAACTAAGTTTGAATGTTTGTTGCATATTTCACTTTCAATGACCTCATTATGGCATTTCAACTTTGTCCAACAAATTTCTTGATGTTCTTAGATACTACCAATTTCATCCTTTGAGTTGGAATCTGTAGCTTAATGACACCAAGTTTGATTTTGATGGACAGATGGGAGACCTGAATCTCACAAGTGGACTGTTATACTTGAGATATCGACTGGCATAGCCAGAGGATTAGATCATCTTCATTCAGGATTACAAAAACCTATTATTCATGGAAATCTCAAGTCAAAAAATATACTTTTGGACCGTAATCATAAACCATTTATCTCAGACTTCAGCCTATTTCTGTTGTTGAACCCTACTGCTGGACAAGAAATGCTTGAAGCTTCTGCTGCTGAAGGTTACAAAGCTCCTGATCTTATGAAAATGAGAGATGCAAATGAGGAGACGGATATATATAGCTTTGGGATAATATTGCTTGAACTGCTGTCAGGGAAGGAAGCTATTAATGAGAACCCTAGTACCGATGAGGACTTCTATCTCCCAACATTCATGAGAAATGCTGTACTTGATCGAAGAATTTCAGATTTATACCATCCAGACATACTTCTTACCAATGGCAGTGACATTCGGAGGCCTGTTACCGAAGAATGCATACTCAAATTCTTTCAGCTTGCCATGGCTTGTTGTGCCCCTTCCCCTTCGATTAGGCCAAATATGAAAGAAGTCCTCTGGAAGCTTGAAGAAATTGAAAGATAGCATACACACCAATTATGAAAAGTACTGTGCAGATGATTTTGACCTAGATTTTTCAATTGTGGTTGGGACAAGAGTGATGAACAGGGATGACAATGACTTGCAGGAACTTCATACATGGTTATTCACATTATTGAATGTTTCAGATACATAAGAGCTGCAGAATTTCAGATGTCAGATGCTCATCAATAAAGTTTTGTTGCCAGAATATAAAATTGAAGCAAAATTTGTACTTTTTCAGCCGTCCAACAAGAAATGTAGATTTGTATTCGGACTTGGAAATTTGGCTTTGTCAGAATCTGGGAATTCTTTATTGCGGAAAACATCAGCAGCACATGATCTTGGATGTCATATCATGCCAGCTTTCTTTTGTTAAGTTCACACAGGAGTCCCAATCATTTCTCCAGCACAGGTGTTCATGTTTGTTTCAACTACGTCACCCACTTTCAGGATTTGTGTTCTTGGTTGGGATGATTCCCATGTTTTTACTGATTGCTGTTGATTCTGTGCCAAGAAACACCAAATCCAATGCCAAGTTTTTCTGGTGTTGTAGCTACTGCATATCCTATCATAAGTCAAAGTTAGACATGGGAAATTGTATAGTCTAATTATTCTACATTTCTTTATGTTCATTTCCTTAGCCGGCCAAGGGCGGTGGAGTCAACTTCATCATCACAATCATTATTGCATGATGATGTCTAATTTGGTCAATGGCCCTTTTATGTGTAAAACACCTGTCTCTTTGGCAACGTGAGGCACACTTTCAAAAGGACCACTCCTTTGCTGATCCAATTGCTTCTGTTAATTCTACTCCAGTTCTGACCTTGAACATGCGTATATGTTAGACTGTGTGATGTTTTGTATAATAATGATTCAGTATAGTTGACAATTATTAGAGTCACTATCTATAATGTTAGTTGATGCCAATTCTTCTGTTCTTAATGTCAAGATTCCTTTTAACTCGCCCCATATGCAGCTTCTTGTGTCAGCTGCAATTGGTCATTACGTTTACTAAGAAAGCATTAATGTCAAGCTTACAGGCATTACTATCAAACAAACTGATAGTGGTGATCATCGTGATTCTTATGTAGATTGACATAAGAAGAACAGGAATCACATGAAAATGAGTTTCAAGTTGATTTTTTCGAAATAATGTGGAAATAAACTTATTCTACTTTCCATAAACAATGGATTTAAGTTCATCCATTTAGTTTTTGCAAAAATAGTAGTTAGAAATTGTACAAAGAAAAAAAAAAAAGAATGCCTAAGAAGAATTAGAGTGAAAGTGATCAAGAATTATATGGCTACGTTGAAATTTACGAAGGATATGGCTTGAAATAGAACACTTTGGCGTGTTAGGATTCAATAAAAGAATCTCTTATAAAGAGATCATTCTCGTTCTCTTAGATATTTTATAGATTTTCTTTCGAATTTTACGTTTTATAATTAGCTTTTTTTTTCAATACGTGTTACTTATCTCCTGGTTATTTAACGTAGATAGTTTCTTACTTAGTGTCTGTTTGGATGAGCTTATATTAGTAGAGTTTTTGTCAGTAGAATTTTTCTAAGAAACTAATTGACTGTTTGATTGTCATTTAAAAAAAAGCTTTTTTGAAAGAGTTTCATACAATAGCCTAATTACATTCTTGACATTGCTGATTTGATTTATTATTGTAATTGTCCTTTTCTAGTTTGTATATTTAATTATTTTATCTATTACTGTTAATCTTTATCACGTTATATACGTACGGTATTATGTATTGTATATTTGTATATTTTTATTTATACGTACGCTTTTATACTTTTGTACTATCATTATTATTTTGCATTACACTTGAGTCTATCGAAAATAGTCTTTCTACTAGATAAAGGTAAAGCTGCGTACTACTAAACTTCTCCAGATTTTACATTTCAACGGGACTTTTACTAGATATTGTCATTGTTTATTTAATTCTTGCAAAATTTGATCAAAATCTATAAAAATATTTAGAGAAAGTTTTTCTACACATTTATAATTTATAGAATTTGAATATTTTCAAATAAGATATTTAATAATTATTTATAATAAATATTGGATATATCATATGCACAACTTGCACTAATAAAATTTCATTTCTTCGATTGGATTTACTTTCTTGAGGTTATCTTTGATCAATTTTCATACTACATCCAACACTAGGAAAGGATTATCATCACTTTCTACGATTGTTATTTGGAAAGTATGGCCGAGTGATTGATTATAAACAGTATATAATAATCACTGAAGTTTACTTTTCCCCGCAAGTGCAGTGAAGTATGTAGAACTTAGCAAGCTGAGGAACAGATACATGTTTCCATATAGAAGATTGTGCATTAAGCTTGTTTTGATTAATTGCCAAGCACGTTTTCAGCTTTGTCTTTAATGGTTGTTTATGTTCTCGAGTTTGGTATACTCCAAAAGCCACCATTTGAATAAGAAAAGTAGATAGGTTTATTGTGACAAATCTGAAGAACAGTCGTAGCGTGTCTAGAAATCTTCCCAGATAATAAAAAAGCTGAGTTCTTGGAGATATCAAGTGGTGACATTAAAGATGCAATCTTGCAAAACAAAATCCATAGAGTTGAAAGTCTCTATTACAGATCATGAAGACTTGTTACTGGAAATCCTTGCTCGCTTGCCTTTAAAGTCTCTACTCAGATTCAAATCTGTGTCAAAACGCTGGCTTTTTCTCATTTCGAGTCCAGATTTCTGTCGCCGAGTTTACCAAGATCCATACCTTGTCTCTGGCCGGTTCTTGCGTTCTCCTGGGATTCATCCTGAGTTTGAGTTCATCTCTCTCGTTGATCATCCCCAGAATGCTCCATTTAGATTTCCCACCTTTGCTACTGACCCATCAGGTATCTGTATCTTGCAATCCTGTCATGGACTGCTACTCGGTTGTAGCTTTCGCGTGTACAGACTTCGATATAGTAATTGCCATGTTTTCAATCCTGTCACCAAGCATTCTATTACACTTCCTGAACCTGAATATGATTCTGCTACTCAACAATTGTTTGAACTGTTGCCCGTTGTGACGGAAATTTTAACAAAAATAGTGACCAGATTCTATAGCTTTGAAGCATGTATAAACAATAAATTTTTTTTGTTAAAATTTCCATCAATCGGTATCAGAGCCAAATCCATAAGTTTTGAAGCTGTTATTTTTGTTCTTCATTCTTATATATATATATATATATTAATTTTCGTATTATTTTATACCCATTTTTGTAAACTATTATAAACAATGGGTATGTTGTTTTTCTGAGCATAAATACATCATATGTTGTTTATATATGCATTAATATGTGTTTTAGGCAAGCTTCTGCAACAAAAATTGTTGAAATAAGTGAGTTTTCTGTAATACCATTCATGGCTAAAACCTTTTGTTCTAATATCTCCTTTTGGGTGAGTTTTTTGTTAAAATAGATCTGAAAGATCATTTAATCTTTGGAAGAGGAGCAAAATCCCTCTAAAATGGTTGAAAATGGCTTTCCTGATGGTTAGATACAGTTGGGTCGGGCCATGGATAATCCATGAGTCGTTTGACCCATCTAGAGGTTGAAGATGAATTATTTACGGCTTTGCCATGACAGCTTATTTACAATTCTGCCATCTCATATTATCATGACAGCTTATTTACAGTTTTGCCATCTTAAGTGATTTACAGTTTTGCCATTAATAATAATAATGACAATGTTAAAATGTGTATATACATTGTTAAATATTAAAATTGTGATGTCATTATTTTAGGAATTTTTAGGGATGATTTATTTATAATTCAATTATATATTTTATCCAATTACATGATATCTTAGCCATATTTTGGATAATTTTATGTACTTTTTTTGACTAGTTATCTTTTATTTAATATAAAATTTTGTTATATTTTATCATGTTTTGGATATAATTAAATATTGTATGCTTATGAACTTGCCTTTCATAAGTTTAGGCATTTGAATATTTTTGTCGATATATATATTTTGAGTTTATCAATTTTACTAAGATCTATACAAGCAACGAAGTTATCCTATCGATAAATTCATTGTTTGATAGGATGCTTAGATTAGTGAAGAGAATATATTGAATGTTATGAATCGGCACAATTTTACTATCCTAACGATAATCGATTGATGCATTTGGTTGTGATATTTAATGTATTGCTCTTGCTTGTGAATGAGTCTATTTTTAATGCTCAATGGACTCTAGCATTCTATTATCACTTTTGTGGATCATTTTGAGAAAGTTGGAGAAAGAGCAAATAGCATGATCCTGTGTTACATGCATATTAATGCTGCTCTTATGGTTTTTTCTTCAGCTTTGGGCAGCCCTCAATTCTCTGCCATTTTGAAGCTTAATGGGACTAATCACAAACAATGGGTTGAATCTCTCATGATGAACTTAACTATTATGAAATTGGATATGGCTTTGAGAGAAGACTCTCCTCCTAAACCTGATAATGAGTCTTCTATTAATGATAAGAAGCTTTATGATGAATGGGAGTACTCGAATCGGTGTTGTTTGATGATCATGAGGTATCATATGGAGGACTCTATACGTGATAGTATTCCAAAAATTGAGAATGCAAAGGAATTTTTTGAGGCCATCAACAAGAAGTACAAGAAGTTCTCTAAGAATGAAAAGAATGAACTCTTGAGCACTTTGCATTCCACGATTTATGATGGTGTTAGTGGGATTAGAGAGCATATGGACAAAATTGTGGCTTGTTATCATAAGATTAAGGCAATCGGTATGGAGCTCAATGAGGAATATATTGTGTGGTTTATCATGGGGTCACTTCCATCTCAGTTTGATTCCATTAGGTCAAGCTACAATGCTCAGAAAGAGCAATGGACCATAGAGGAGATGACTACTATTCTTGCAAAGGAGGAGGATGACATGAAAAGCGGAAGGGCAAGAAGTGTTGCAATGGTTACAAACCAGAATTACAATGGCCAAAAAAGGAAGTTTCTACCAAAGAATTCCAATAACAATAAGCCTTTCAAGAAACAAAATGCGAGTAATAAAGGGAATGGACAAGGAGCAATTTTAGCTTCAAATGTTTCCAAAATTGAGGGTTTCAAAGGAAAATGCAATTACTGCCAGAAGTTTGGGCACAAGAAGACAGATTGTAGGAAGCTTAAGGCTAAACTAGAAAAGAAAGGTAATCTTTTAGTAATGGTTTGCTTAGAATGCAATATCGTTGATGTACCTTTTAATACTTGGTGATTAGACACTTGTGCTACAATTCATGTTACCAATTCTTTGCAGGAGATGACAAACAAAAGGAAACCAAGTAGTGTGGAGCAGTATGTATATATGGGAGACGGTACAAGAACCAAAGTTGATTTTTTTGGGGACAGTCAACTTACAATTTACCACAGGACATTTTTTGGAGTTATATGAAGTTGCTTACATACCTTCAATTAGGAGGAATTTAGTTTCACTATCTGTTTTAGATAGAACTGGTTATAGTTTTCATTTTGGATCTGGAAAAGTGACTTTGTACCATGATTGTACTATGATTGGAAATGGATTTTTGTGTGGTAATCATTACAAGCTTGATTTGGTAGATGTGTCTCTTCTTATTACTTCTTCTTCTGCTATTAATACTATTGCTACCATAAAAAGGTTAAGGTTGAATGAAAAATCTTCTATTTTATGGCACAAGCGATTAGGCTATCTTTCTAGGCAAAGAATGGAAAGATTGATGAACGATGGGCTTGTATAGGACCTTGATTTCTCAGATTTTGGTACTTATGTTGATTGCATAAAAGAAAAGTTAACCGCGAAGGATAGAAAAACAAAATTTGATAGGTGCGAAGAACTACTTGGGTTAATTCATACTAATATTTGTGGGCCTTTTACACCTCCAGCTATAGGTGGTTACAAATATTTTACCACCTTCATTGATGATTTTTCCCGTTATGGTTTTGTTGAACTCATCTGCGAGAAGTCTGATTCTTTGGAAGCCTTTAAAGCATTTAAAGCAAAAGTGGAACTTCAACAAGGGAAAAAGATCAAAGTAGTTCATTCTGACAGAGGTAGTGAGTATTATGGTAGATATGATGAGACAGGACGTAATCCTGGACCTTTTGTAAGATACTTACAAGATTATGGTATTGATACTCGATACACAATGCTGGTATACCTTAACAAAATGGAGTTGCAAAAAGGAGAAATCGCACACTTCTTGACATGGTACGATGTATATTAGTAAACTCTTCCTTGCCAGAGTATCTATGGGGTGATGCTTTGAAAATTGCAACTTATATTTTGAATCAAGTGCCCAGTAAATATGTTCCTAAGACTCCTTATGAGTTGTGGTCACAGAAGAAACCAACTTTGCATCATTTTCATGTTTGAGGTTGTAAAGCAGAAGTGAGACCCTACAATCCGCAATCTAAGAAAATTGATCCTAAGACTATCAGTGGCTACTTTATTGGTTATTGTGTAGGATCAAGGGGCTCTAGATTTTATTGTCCATCTCATACCACCAAGGTCCTTGAATCAAATCGTGCTGTTTATTTTGAGGATGATATTGGAATAAGTCAAGTGTCTAGAGATATTGTGTTTAAAGAATACCCAATCATTATTCCTATGCCTATCGCTTCCGCTCCAACAATTGACCCTATGGTTAATCAAGATTCAACAGCCATTCAAGATGATCCTATGGAGCATATAGCACAAGAGGTTCCAGTTATTGCACTGAAAATGTGTCTTTGTGGAGATCAGAAAGGGTTCGTAGACCTGCGATATCAAGTGATTATTTAGTATACTTACAAGAACATGAGTTTGATATAGGTGACTTTTCAGATCCAACTACCTACAAAGAAGCCATCTCTAGTTCTCAATCTAAATTTTGGATGGATGCTATGAATGATGAGATGGTTTCTATTTCACTAAATAAAGTGTGGAGTTTGGTAAAATTGCCAAAAGATTGTAAGCCTATTGGATGCAAATGGGTGTTTGAAACCAAACCTGATGCCAAAGGTCAAGTTGAGAGATATAAAGCAAGGCTGATAGCCAAAGGCTATAGCCAACGAGAAGGTATTGATTATATAGAGACCTTCTCTCCTGTTTCTACTAAAGATTCTTTATAGATTATTATGGCAATTGTGGCTTATTTTGATCTTGAACTTCATTAAATGGATGTGAAAACAACTTTCTTAAACGGAGAATTAAGAGAAGATGTTTACATGACTCAACCCACTGGTTTTGAGGTTGTTGGGAAAGAAAACATGGTTTGTAAGCTCTAAAAGTCAATATATAGGTTGAAACAAGCTTCGAGGCAATGGTACATCAAGTTTGATGAAATTGTTACTAGTAACGATTTTAAAGAAAATGTTGTTGATCAATGTATATATATGAAGATCAATGGGAGTAAGTACATATTTCTGGTTTTATATGTTGATGGCATCTTTCTCGCTACTATTGACATGACATGTTGATTGAGACAAAACAATTATTGTTTGATCATTTTGATATGAAGGATCTTGGTGAGGCATCATATGTTTTGAGTATACAGATTCTTCGTGAAAGAACAAATGGTGTTCTCAGATTGTCTCAAAGCACTTACATTGATCATATTTTGAAAAGGTTTAATACGCAATCATGCTCTTCTGTAAAGGCTCCAATTATGAAGGGTGATAAGTTCTCTAAGGCCCAATGTCCTTTAAATGATATTGAGAGAGATCAAATGAAAACAGTCCCTTATGCTTCAGTTGTTGGCAACTTGATGTATGCTTAAGTATGCACACGTCCTAATATTGCCTTTGTTGTAGGTATGCTTGGTAGATACTTGAGCAATCCTAGACAAACTCACTGGAAAGCAGCTAAAAAGGTCTTGAGGTATCTTCAGGGTACCAAGGATCTTATGTTGACATATCGGAACACCGATACTCTTGAAGTAGTTGGCTTCAGTGATTCTGATTATGCAGGCTGTGTGGATGATAAGAAATCCACTTCTGGATACATTTTTATGATGGCAGGAGGAGATGTTTTGTGGAAAAATGTCAAACAGACACTTACAGCTTCTTCGACCATGGAGGCAGAGTATGTGACATGTTATGAGACTACTTGTCAAGTAATATGGTTGCGTAACTTTATTTCAGCATTAGGAGTTGTGGACTCCATATCAAGACTGCTGAAATTATATTATGACAATTTTGCAGCTATATCTTTTTCTCAAAATACTAGGAGCACGTCTCGCTCTGAACATATTGACATTAAGTTCTATTTTGTTAAAGAGAAAGTTGCAGAGTCTCTGATTACTATTGAGTACATGCCTACAAGCAGCATACTAGCAGAGCCACTAACTAAAGACTTACCTATTTGTATTTTTAAGGAACGACCCACTAACAAAAGGCTTACCTATTTGTATTTTTAGGGAACATGTCTCTAATATGGGACTGTTAAGAGCCTAGTTTTCTTTGTTTCAGTGGGAGTTTTCTTTGTTTTATGCGTGTTTTGTAAGGATTGTTTGAATTTTATATGGTACATGCATATTGTGAATATATATTGTCACTATTTATGACATATTGTAACTTTACATTCTTGATGAGTGACAAATTGATGACATTCATTTCTGATGAATTCATATTAATGTTATTGTCATGCTTTTGGATTAATAGCATCTAATTATATACGATTCATACATCCTATCGATGTGTTGATTGTGTATATTTGGTTTGCTATAATTATGCTGTCCAAGTGAGAGAATGTTGAATTAATTGTTATGGACTAGTATAATCTTATCACAATTATATCTTTGGTATGTGTTTGTATCATTTGGGTCATTTATGGGATGAACATTATATTACTAATCTTACCATAGGCCCTTGGATCCATTCATAAATTTCACCTAAACCTACCCATTGGGTTTATGGTCCACTACAATGTGTTTTGCTTTAACCTAATTGATGCATTCTTGAAGGTGGTCTGCTAGCTTGTTGTGGGGTTTTTGATGGCATTATGGTGGTGTGTGTAAGAAATTGGTGAGTTGGATTCAACAAACCCAGGTATTCTATTTTCTGTTGTATTTGGATTTTGTGTGGCAAAGAACCATGGCTTCCAGTCAACTTTCAACACCTTTAGCATGTAATTTTTCAATTGTATTGTTTATACATGCTTCAAAGCTATAGAATATGGTTACTATTTTTGTTAAAATTTCCATCACGTTGGACCCAACAATTGCACCATTTATTATGGGTCGTGTATGTTGGTTTTTGTTGAAACCTCATGTTTGTTCACTACCACCTTCTGTTGTTTTGATGGAAGACAACAAGGAATATAAATTCTGTGAAAGGGATATTGGGTCCCTAAGCTTGACATTTTTCTGATACACCATCTTATTGAATTTGTTAAACCTATCCGAAATCTCTCAACATCTATAGCCGGAGGTATGTAATAACATTCCGTATTTTCATTTTTCTATAATAGACATGTATATAGATTATTATCATGTTTAACAATTGGTATCAGAGCAAACTTTTCTCTGACTTGATGTAGTTGATTTTTTGTAATTATATGCATGACTGGGTGTTTTGTCTGTTGTATATATTGATGTTTAAAGTCACTGTATTGTGAGAAATGTAATTCTGCTTAAAACGACTTTTGAATCATTAAAAATAGGGTTTAAGAAGCCAAGATATAGTTGGTTTTGTAAAATGGTTGGATGCGGGTCAAGTCAACTCATCAAGAGGTTGAAGACGACGAATCCTGCGTTTTTTCATTCTTTGCTAAATTGCAAATTATCAATTTAGTTTTCATGGGTCCACCATGTGTGCTTTAATTGTTAGTACATTTGCACTGTATGACTTCTGACAATTCAAAACCTTTTAACATGGGCCATTGTTTGGAAAGCTTTGAATAAAGGATGTAGAAACCTTGTTTTTGTGGGCATTATTGCAACCTTTAGTTATAAAGCATTAATATAATTTTTGTAACTCAAAAAGCTTTTCATGGAGCCCACCATTTGCTTTTATTGTTGTATGAGGTCTTGACAAACATGAAATTTGGAAAAGCTGTACATGAATTGAAACTTATATTTCGTAGGGCTTCATTAAAAATATACCGTGTATATATTATGATCCATTTTTATTTTATATTTATATATAGAAGTTATAAATATTTCAGTTTTGACAAATTAGCCCAATTTTATTAAATTGCACGATTTAAATCATTGTTTGATTTTAAATTCATATATATACATATATTTTTTAGTATATGATATTGATGCATGATTAATAAATTTCAAAGGATTATATGGAACTTTTATTATTCATATTTTGCAAAAAATGAGGTGTCATGTGATCAATATAATTTTAATTAATTGAAGATTAGCCACAGCATCTTTGATTAAGAAATGATTATATATTAAGTGCTATGGATCACATTTAGTAAAATGACACAAATTGTAATTAATTATATTCAAATATAATAAATTTTATCCTACATGAAGATTTATTATATTTGCATGGTTAAGGATGGAATAGTAAATTGTCTTTTTCTTAATTTACCCACAGGTATTAAAAAAAAGAATATAATTTGACAGTTTCATCATAAAGATTATGTATGAATCTTTTAATTAAAGCTTAACCCACAAGCAGTTTTAATTGTTATATGATTCACATATGAAATATGATAGCATGTTTTAACATTGGTAAAACATGATACATGTTTCTATGCTTCAACAAATTTAGTGATATAAGCATGTTTATTTGAACTTTGTGCAGTTATTCAACCTCTGAATTTTTCTGATATTTACAGTCTGTTTGGTTACTGTCTCCAATATGCAGAGACGGAATGAGACGAAAATTTGGAGACGAAACAGAACAGAAATTGGAGACAGTGAGCTGTTTGGTTGTGATGGACAGAACAGAAACAATTGTCTCCGTCTCAAGAACAGAAATATGTTTGGTTGCAGGGGACAGAACATAAAAACAGTGCCTATGACGAAAATGCCCCTATAATATAATATGATTGGAAATATGTAATTTATTGATTATTTTATAATTGTATCAATATTTATTTTAAGTGTATTTGTA
>JANQAP020000227.1:697541-707628 GCA_026874005.2 Erythroxylum coriaceum | reverse complement strand
ATGTGTGTGTTTTGTTTCCGTCTCCGTCTCCATTTTCTTGTCCTCTGGTTTTGGAAGGAACAAAAATTTTATGTCTCCGTCTCCGGAGACGGGACAGAAATTGGTGGGGACAGCAAGCAAACAGGTCGGAGACAGAATTTTTCTGTCCCTGTCTTCCGTCCCCACCTATGGGGACAGCAACCAAACGTAGGGTTAATGTGATATTCCTGAATTGAATAGTGATAACTATAAAATATAGAAAGAGAGGATTCTCCTCCAATTAGGGTGTATGGACATTGATTATGCTATCCGAAAAGATGAACCACTGTACCTACTGAAACTAGCACTCAGGTTGAAATTGCTCTTTATAAACATTGGAAGCAATCTAATCACCTCAGCATGATGTACATAAAGACCAAAATTCATCTTAATATTCGTGGTTCTATTAGAGAGTGTGATCATATTAGGGATCTATTGAAGGCTATTGATGAACAATTTGAATCTTCAGATAAGATCCTAACTAGCACCTTAATGACTAAGTTATCATCAATGAAGCTCACAAGTGTTAAAGGTGTACGTGAGCACATCATGCGAATGAGGGACATTGCGGCTCAACTGAGGTCTCTTGAGGTTGAGATGTCCGAGTCTTTCCTTATGCATTACATACTTAATTCCCTTCCACCTTAATATGGACCATTTAAAATCTCTTATAACACACATAAGGATAAATGATCTATCAATGAATTACTGACCATGTGTGTTCAAGAGGAAGGGAGGTTAGTAATGGAATTGGGTGAAAGTGCATATATGACTACAGAAGGAAGGAATAAAGGGCAAGCCAAATAAAAAGGAAAGGGTAAAATACCAGTCCGTACTGAGATAAAAAAAGATTTCAATCCCAAGTGTCGCTTCTGCAAAAAGAAAGGGCACGAAAAGAAGGATTGTGCCAAATTTAAGGCTTGGCTTATAAAGAAAGGTATTTCAATCTCACTTGTTTGTTATGAATCTAATATGGTTGATGTTTGTCATAACACTTGGTGGATTAATTTTGATTTTACAATCCATATTTCCAATACCTTACAGGGTTTTCTAAACCACAGAAAGCCAATAGGCAGTGAACAATGCATCTATTCAAGCAACAAGATGTGTTCACATGTGGAAGCTGTTGGGACATGCAAATTAATTTTAAATTTTGGTTTTGTTTTGAATTTGGAAAGAATATTTTATATTCCAAGTTTCTCTAGAAATTTGATTTCAGTTTCAAGACTTGTACCTCTAGGATATTCCTTTAACTTTTCAAATACATCATTTAGTTTGTATCATGGATCTAATCTTGTTAGGAATGGTACAATGATTGATGGTCCTTTCTGAATTAATTTACAAGAAAATATTTTTCACAATACAATGCATGTCCATAGTAATACTAGTATTAAAAGATGTGTTTTGAATGAACAATCCTCTATGTTGTGGCACCGAAGATTGGGACATATTTCCCTTGAAAGAATTAAAAAACTAGTGAATGATGAAGTACTTAATACTCTAGATTTTACCGATTTTGATGTTTATGTGGACTGCATAAAGGAAAAGCAAACCAACATGAAAAAGAAAGGTGCTAAGAGGAGTGCAAACATATTAGAGATCATACACATATATATTTGTAGTCTAGAAATGGACTTGTATGGTCAGAAATACTTCATCTCATTTATAGATGATTACTCACGATATATGTATCTCTATTTTCTTCATAACAAAAACGAAGCATTAGATGCCTTTAAGGTATTTAAAACGGACGTAGAGAAACAATGTGGTAAGTAAATAAAGATCGTAAGATCAGATAGAGGTGGAAAATTTTATGGTAAATACATTGAGGGTGGACAAGCACCTGGTTCATTTGT
Source organism: Erythroxylum coriaceum (assembly GCA_026874005.2). Classification (NCBI taxonomy): domain Eukaryota; kingdom Viridiplantae; phylum Streptophyta; class Magnoliopsida; order Malpighiales; family Erythroxylaceae; genus Erythroxylum; species Erythroxylum coriaceum. The sequence continues at coordinate 705,754 of JANQAP020000227.1, read as the reverse complement.
GAAGTTTCTTCAAGAGCATGGGATAATATCTCAATACACTATGCCTGGGTCTCCGGACCAAAATGGTGCAGTAGAAAGAAGAAACCGAACATTATTAGACATGGTGCGGAGTATGCTTAGTAGCTCTAAACTTCCTAAATCCTTATGGACTTAAGCTCTTAAAAAGACAGTGTATATATTAAATCGAGTTCCCCAAGGCTATTTCTAAAACACCATTTGAGTTATGGAAAGGTTAGACACTGAGTTTACGACATATACGCGTTTGGGGATGCCCGTCTGAAGTAAGAGTTTATAATCCACAAGAAAAGAAACTGGATCCAAGGACTATAAATGGATATTTCATTGGATATGCTGAAAGGTCCAAAGAGTACAGATTTTATTGTCCATCTCATAACACTAGATTTGTAGAATCAAGAAATGCAAAGTTTCTTGAGAATGACTTGATTAGTGGGAGTGATCAATCTCAGGACTTAGTTCTTGAGAAGGATCATTGTGAAATACAAACTCCTACTTCAAGTAATAGATTGATTGTCATTCATAGCATCCCTCAAAGTCAAATGGGTGGTGAACAACCAATCATTGAAGTTCCACAAGCTGCTGATGACAATCTAGTAGATCTGATTGTTCAACAATCACCAGAGGTTGTTGAGCAACAAGTTGTACAAGCTCCTCCTCAGGAGGATGCTAATACAACATTAAAAAGATCAACTAGAGAAAGGAAATTAGCAATACCTAGTGATTACATTGTGTATTTACAAGAAGCTGACTATAAATGACCTTGAAATGTTTTTACAAGCCATGAGTTGCAATTAATCTCAATTGTGCTACAATGCTATGGTAGATTAGATGAATTCTATCACATCTAACAAAGTTTGGGATCTTGTCAATTTGCCTAATGGTGTAAAGGGCATTGGATGTAAATGGGTCTTTAAGACAAAAAAGGACTCATTAGGCAATGTTGAAAGATATAAAGCTAGACTTATTGCCAAAGGATTTACTCAACAAGAAGGAATCGATTACATAGAGATTTTTTCTCCTGTATCTAATTCCTTATGAGTGATTATGGCATTAGTTGCCCATTTTGATCTAGAACTACATCAAATAGATGTGAAAACAACGTTCCTAAATGGAGACCTAGAGGAAGAAGTTTATATGAAACAATCAGAATGATTCTCCTCTAGTGATGGTGAGCATTTGGTATGTAAGCTTAAGAAATTCATATATGGATTGAAACAAGCCTCCCATCAATGGTATTTGAAATTTCATGATATCATCCCTTCTTATGGTTTTGTAGAGAATATCATGGATCAATGCATATATCTGAAAATTAGTGGAAGTAAAATTTGTTTCCTTATTCTATATGTGGATGATATTTTACTTGCTACAAATGATAAGGGTTTGCTATATGAGGTTAAACAATTTCTTTCTAAGAATTTTGATATGAAGGATATGGGTGAGACATCTTATGTCATTGGCATTAAGATCCATAGGGACATATTTCAATACATTTTAGGTCTATCCCAAGAAACTTATATCAATAAGGTCTTAGAAAGATTTCGGATGAAAGATTGATCACCGAGTATAGCACCTATTGTGAAGGGTAATAGGTTTAATTTGAACCAGTGCCCAAAAAATGAGCTTGAAAGGAAACAAATGAAAAATATTCCATATGCTTCTATAGTAGGGAGTCTAATGTATGCTCAGGTTTGTGCAAGACCTGATATTGCATTTGTTATTGGAATGTTGGGAAGATATCAGAGTAACCCAGGTATAAACCATTGGAGAGCTGCCAAAAAGGTGATAAGGTACCTTCAAGGGACTAAAGATTACATGCTTATGTATAGACGAACTGATAATCTCGAAATAATTAGCTACTCGAATTCGAACTTTACTAGTTGTATTGATTCACGAAAGTCAACATCTGGATATGTGTTTATGTTTGCCATAACTGTATCCTGGAGGAGTTCAAATTAGACTTTGACTGCTACTTCTACTATAGAGACTGAGTTTATTTCTTGTTTTGAGGCTACATCACATGGTGTATGGTTGAAGAGTTTCATATTTGGGTTTAGAATTGTGGATTCCATTTCTAATCCATTAAGAATATACTGTGACAATTCAGTTGCAGTTTTCTTAGCCAAAAATAACAAGAGTGGTGGTCAAAGTAAGCACATCGACATTAAGTATTTGGCCACTACGGAACGTGTCAAAGAAAACAAAATGGTCATTCAACACATTAGCACTGAATTGATGATTGCTGATCTTTTAACAAAAGGCATACTACCAAAGAGTTTTAAGGATCATGTTACTAGAATGGGACTCAGTTCATTATGTGATTTATTGTATGTACTTTCACGAAACTCTTATTAATTTTGTTGTTTTCTCATTATGTGTACACATTTTTATTTTGAGAATAACAACTATCATAGACCTAGAATAAACATAAAGGTTTATTCATTCAGTTAAACTAGAATAAGAAATAGGATGCATCGTGATACATGGAAGATAATACTCACCTTTAGAGGACTTATGGCTATGATTCGTGCATTTGGTTTCTTTCATTGCGTAGAGGTTTCATGACTTTTAACTTTCATCTATGACCTAAGTACTGTTTTCCGTTAGACCCAACTATTGCACCATTTATTATGGATCGTGTATTTTGGTTTTTGTTGAAACCTCACGTTTGTTCACTACCACCTTCTGTTGTTTTGATGGAAGACAACAAGGAATATAAATTTTGTGAAAGGAGTATTGGGTCCCTAAACTTGACATTTTTCTAATACACCATCTTATTGAATTTGTTAAAAGTTTAGAAAAGCCCTCTCACCTTTCCTAAATCTCTCAACATTAATGGAAGGAGGTATGTAATAACATTCCGCATTTTCATTTTTCTATAATAGACATGTATATAGATTATTATCATGTCTAACATGAACCTGATGAATTTGACGGTCAAATGCTCAGTTTTAAATTGGCATTTGATCCTGTTACATCCCCCAACTATAAAGTAGTATGTGTTTGATATTTGAAGTCAATGCAGGACCATCATATAGATGATATGACGCAGCGCGGAAACACAGTACTTTAATCCAAGAGTATAGAAAACGCAGATCTAATCCAATATCTATACAGAACTCAAAAGGTAGACAAAGACCTTAAGAGAAATAGAGTATTTTGATTGAAAATCGGCAAAAGGTTCTTCCGCAATACAATAAAGAAGTATTTATATGAGTTATAATGACCTAAAACCTAATAACAAGGATAAAAACATTCTTGTAGTCCTAATAAAAGTAAAACACAATAATTAAATAAATAAATAGATTTATTGATCCTAAAGCTCCGCGTCAGTCTCCTCCACTTGTAAAGAACTCGACCTCGAGTTATGCTCTGGATAACCTAACTTGCACTTTGGTAAGTAGGGGTAAATAACATTAAAGTCTGGGTTGATGTTACCCATCCACGAAGGTAACTGAATGACATATGCATTGTCATTAATTTTCTTCACAATCTTGAATGGACTATACTTCTTGGCCTTCAACTTGTGGTGATGTTCAGTAATCTGCTTCTTGTTCATAAACACCATTACTTCATCTCCCACCTCAAACACTTGATTCTTCCTATGTGGGTCCCCAATAGCCTTATACTTCGCATTAGCTTTTTCAAGTCGTTCCTTCACCTCGACTTGTATTTCTTGGGTTTCTTTAGCAAACTTGGTTGCACTCGCATGGATGATAACATTGTTAGGTAACTGAATAAGGTCTAGTGCATGATTTGGTACCTTAGCGTAAATCACAGAGAATGGAGATCGATCGATAGAGTTATGGATAGCATTGTTGTAGGCAAACTCAGCTTGTGCAATAAGAAAATCCCAATTCTTCGGCTTATCCCGACAAATACATCGCACTAAATTACCCAGAATCCTATTCACCACTTCAGTCTGTCCATCGGTCTGTGGGTGAGCTGTGCTACTATACTGCAAGGATGAATCAAACATAACCCACAAAGTTCTCCAGAAATGACTCAGAAACTTAGTGTCTCTATCAAAGGTAATTGATTTTGGAACTCCATAGAGCCTCACCACCTCTTGGAAGAACAGCTTAGCAATAGCTGTCACATCTGCTATTTTCTTACATAGTAAAAAGTGCGTCATCTTAGAGAATCTGTCGACCACCACGAAAACTGAATCCATGCTCGTTTGCGTTCTTGGTAAACCCAGTACAAAGTCCATGGAAAGGTCTTCCCAAATATTGTCAGGCACAGGTAATGGCATGTAAAACCCGCGTTTGATGCATGACCTTTAAAAGTTTGGCAAATCTGACACCTAGAAATAATAGAAATAACGCCTCTCCTCAATTTAGGCCAAAAATACCTTTTACGTACCTCCTCAAATGTCTTGTCTCTGCCCAAGTGTCCAGCTAACCCTCCTCCGTGTAAGTCTCTAATTACCTTCTCCCTTATTGATGTCCGCGAGAGGCATAGTTGGTTACCTCTCTTAAGGAACCCATCATGAATGTGGTAGTCTTTATACGGCTTCTCTCCTTGATAAGTTTGCCATATTCTTTTGAAGTCTTCATCGTCAATATATAATTCTTTCAAGTATTTGAAACCTTCAATCTCAACTGTTAGTGTTCTGATCATGGCTACTTGTCGACTCAATGTGTCTGCCACTATATTGTTTCTCCCAACTTTATGGACAAGTTTATAGGAGAACTTGTCAATATAAGCTGACCATCTAGCATGCATCTTGGTCCTCAACTGCTTTTGACTTCCCAAATACTTCAATGCTTGATGATCGGTATAAAGCATAAACTCCTTTCCAATTAAGTAGTGCTCCCATGTCTTCAAAGTCCTCACAATTACGTAGAACTCCTTATCATAGGTAGCCCATTTTTGCCTTGCCTCACTTAGTTTCTCACTGAAGTATGCCACAGGCCTTTTCTCTTGGGATAATACTGCCCCGATACCTATCCCACTCACATCACACTCCACTTTAAATAACTTTTCAAAGTATGGTAAGGCTAGGATAGATGTTGTACATAGTTTCTCCTTGATAAAGGCGAAGCTTTGTTCTTGCTCTTCTTATCATCTAAACTTTCATTTCTTCAGACAGTCTGCAATAGGAGTTACAATGCTGTTGAAATTCTTAATAAACCTCCTATAGAACATCGTCAAACCATGAAAACTTCTCACATCTCCAACGGTTCTCGGTGTAGGCCAATTTCTAATGGCCCTTACCTTATCTTCATCCATTTGGATGCCATCTTTTTCCACAACATATCCGAGGAATAGCAAATTCTTCAACATGAATAGGCATTTCTTCAAGTTGGTATATAATTGATTTTCTCTTAAAGCCTTAAGTACAGGCCTTAAATGTCCCATATGCTCTTTAATAGATCTACTATAGATAAGAATATCATCAAAATAAACAACCACAAACTTATTGATGAAAGGTCGTAACACCTGGTTCATAAGACGCATAAAAGTGCTAAGTGCATTGGATAATCCAAAAGGCATGACCAAGCACTCATATAAACCATCCCTTATCTTGAAGGCTGTTTTCCACTCATCTCCAAACCTTATTCTTATTTGATGGTATCCACTCCGAAGATCAATTTTAGAGAAAATAATTGCTCCACTCAGTTGATCCAACATATCATCAAGTCTCGAAATGGAAAATTTATAGCCAATAGTGATTTTGTTGATCGCTCTACTGTCAACGCACATCCTCTAACTCCCATCCTTCTTCGGCGTAAGTAATGTTGGCACTGCACATGGACTCATACTCTCCCGAATATGGCCTTTACTTATCAAGTCATCTACTTTCTCTCGTAGAATCTCATTATCTTTTGAGCTCATCCTGTAATGAGGCAGATAGGCAAGTTAGCTTCTAGAACCAGGTCAATATGGTGCTGGATATCACGCATAGGCGATAATCCCTCTGGTAAGTCCTCTGGAGTCACATCTGCAAACTCCTTCAATATAGATTGCACTTCTTGAGGTACCACAAGCTCAGGCTTGCTTTCTAATAGCTCTTCCCCTTTAACCAATAACAGATGCACCTCTTTTGTTTCCTTCATCTCACTAATCAATTTGCTTCGATTATTCTTTACATGTAACAAAGGCTTCTGGATCTTTCCTTGAAACTTCTCGCCACTGATAAGTACTAAAGTATACTTTACACCATCTTTTACAAAATGATATGTATTTTTCCTTCTCGAATGCATCACATCTACATCAAACTGCCATGGTCTGCCCAACAGGATCTGACATGCATCCATCTTTACTACGTCACAGTAGTGCTCATCCTAATACCTTCCAATAGAGAAAGTCACTTTACACCGTTCTTTAACCAGAATCTGTCCAACCTCCTTGATCCACCCAATGCTATAAGGATCTGGATGTGGCTCGGTAGTTAACTTTAACTTCTTCACAGTAGCTGCACTTATAATATTTTCCTGACTCCCTCCATCAATGATCAACTCACATAAATTCCCTAGCACCAAACATCTCGTACGAAAGAGCTTATGTCTTTGCAAATCACCATGTTCTTTGCGGGATATCATCAGTCTTCTGACGACACACACATACGTCTCCTCATCCTTTTCTCCCTACTGTTCCCAACCATCACCTTCAGACTCGCACACCTCCTTTTCATCTTCTTCTTCTTCTTGTTCCACCATGTTTACTGCTCCCCTTTTTGGACATTCATTAGATTTGTGTCCTAGCTCGCCGCACCTGTAACACTTTGATGGAGCTGGTTTAGTATACGGATTGGCGGGTTTGGAAATTATTGGAGCTACTTTGTTTGAGCTTCCTCCATTAGTGCTTCCCTTGCCAACACTACTCCTCGTAGGGGTTGCAGTAACCACGTCCTTTCCTTTATCGCCTAAACTCTTGTCACCTATATAGCGCTTAAACTCCCATTGCTTCTCATTCAGTATAAATTCAGTTTTTACAGCTAAATTTCTTACATCTTGCACTATAAGCACCATCTGGATTCCTATCTCTCCCTTATATTCGATCTCAACCCTCTCAAGTAGCATGAGGCTTATTGAGGTTGAGATTCAGACAACTGGTTTCGGGCTGTCAAACTCAAAAACTCTACTTTATATTCATGGACACTACGACCGCCTTGATGTCACTGCTAATACGCATCGAAAATATACTATTCATAATCTGGCGGTAAGAATCGCCCTCTAAGCAATTGCTTCATTCTCCTCCACGAAGAAACCGAATTCTGGCCTTCTTTCCTTCTTAACTCCTGTAACTGCTCCCATCATACGGAAGCTCCACCCTTTAGACGATAGGCCACCAACTTCACTTTCCTATCCTCTAAAATCTCCGTATAATCGAAGAATCTCTCTACCTCCTCTAACCAATCAAGAAAGCCTTCAATATCCAGATCTTCGCTAAAAGATGGGATATCTACCTTAAGTTTATATTCATAATCTCCTCTCCGTCTTGGCTGGATGACTTATTCCTCATCACTGGAACTATTTTCATGATTCCATGATGCGAGATTTTGAATCTGAGGATGCCTCGCAGGGTCACCTTCCCTAAAAACTGGTTCCTCAATTCTTCTTGTGTTGTCTCCTCGCAACAACGCTTACAACTGGTCCTGAATCAACGCCAACTGTCGTTCCATATTGCGAATTGACTCCCAAACTTCAAGTAACCCACAAACATCGTCATTAGTGTTGGCCATTGTCAGACGAACAAACCTTGAGTTTTCAAGGCTCTGATACCACCTGACGCAGCACGGAAATGCAGTACTCTAATCCAAGAGTACAGAAAATGCCGATCTAATCCAAGATCTACAAAGAACTCAAAAGGTAGACGAAGACCTTAAGAGAAATAGAGTATTTTGATTGAAAATTGGCAAAAAGTTCTTCCGCAATACAATAAAAAAGTATTTATACGAGTTATAATGACCTAAAATCTAATAACAAGGATAAAAATGTTCTTGTAATCTTAATAAAAGTAAAACACAATAAGTAAATAAATAAATAGATTTATTTATCCTAAAATTCCGCATCGTGTCACGTACTATTTCTATCAGATTGAGATCTACTCATCAGAGACACGATCTCAGAGGCTGGCAGGTGATCCTTTTCTTGCAAATGTTAATACATTGTTAATGTAACATCCCCTCACCTATGGGAAGGGTATTTTGGTAATTTGGAATGGGTTAGGATTGTTTAAAGTGTTTTTGC
>JANQAP020000227.1:682703-697441 GCA_026874005.2 Erythroxylum coriaceum | reverse complement strand
GAGGAAGAATTTGATTTTAAAAATCTTGTGATTTACAATTACAGCTTTAATGATTTAAATTGATATGATGCCATGTGAAGTACTGCAGTGATCGCACGTAGCGCTCCCTTAGCTTAAGATATGTATCGGAATGACCTACGGACATCCCGGTGCGTACCCTAGGATAATGGGGTGTTACAGTTAAAGTATGGTGTGTTCTGCAATAATGTTGTACATTGTATAAGTGCTTGGGGGCATTCCCTGTATTTCGGCATTGGTGAGGAAAAGGTTCAGGAAATGCCAATGCCTCCACTTCCAGAGGGTTGGGAGGAGAGGAGGTATGTATACTTTGGTTCAAATCGGAACCATTTGCATCTTGTTGAGATCTATAGCCCTCCCACTACACCGTTTGATGTCTATGAGATGAAGAGAGATTATTCCGAATGGTTGGTGAAATACCGTATCGATCTCGGCGAAATCGTAGCTGCATTTCCAAAGGTCGTCAGGTTACAATATGACCCATCAAACTTTAATTATCACACATTCAACATACTATGCATAATTCGGGAACAACAAGATGAAGATTCGTATATGGTGTTGCATATACCTGGTAATATCGTAAGTTACAGTTTCAAGGACAAGACATTCAGGAAGATTAGTGATTTTGTGCCAGATTATGCCAATGAAGATCACAATCGTATTCATGGGTCAACTGTCAGGTTCCGATGGTTCGAGGTTTTCCAATTTGTTGAGTCTTTTTGTTGTGTCTGAATCTGTTTCGATCACTCTACTTCTGAGTAATGGTTACATTTTGTTTAACATGAGAAAGCAAGAATCACATGAAATGTACTTATTCTGCTTCCCATTTCTATTTGAGCAAGCAACTGAATGTTGGATTAAGTTTGTCAAATTTTAAATTAGTTATAGAAATTTCGATAAACCTCTACGAAAATTGTTAGAAACAAACAATTACTCGAGACGTTTATTTGGAAAAAATACGATATTTCACTTGTGAAAAAAGTTTAAAGCTAAAAGATCAAGCTAGTAGTGAATTTTTGGTAGGCTTGGCAATCAAACTGGATTCGGCTGGAAGCCAACGGGCCTCGAGCTTGAATATTTTAAAATTTTGGGCCTCAAACAAGGCTCGTATTTAGGTTGCCCAAGCTCGGCCGGCTGAGTTCGAGATTGACAACTATAAAAAAAATGACGTTATTTTACAAAAAAACATCGTTTTCCTTTTATTAATATTAAAACATCAAGTCAAATTAAGCGGAATCGAGCTTTATGAAGACTTAGAGAAGATTTATGAGTTAGGTCGACTCAAGTCAAAATTGAATTCAAGACCTTGGGATCGAGTTTCATAAGGACTTCAGCCTATACCCTTAAATGATTGGGCCGGCTACGGGCTCACCCAGCCCTACCCCGTTACCATCCCTGCCTACCACCTTATCTAAATCGTTTTAGGACAGAAGTTTCCCTCGTCTATTTCCCTATTCCTTAATGCATAGATTGGAACACAGAAGAGGTGTCATCACTTCCAGTATAACTTCATGCATGCATCGTAACATAAGTTTCATCTTTAACTTTACCAGTATACTAAATGTGAAAATTCTGAGAAGTAAATGAATGCATTGTGGAAGTATACATCCGACAAAGTATCCGTAACTTGCAGCAATTTTCCGTCAATACTGCATTTAGCTACTTTTAGATACATTGTAGTCAGATTATGATCACACGTTTCCATCATCATGCATTTTAACTAGTTCAATCACTGCCGCTCATATAACTAAATGTAATGAAAAAATCATTGCTTCTAAGTGGCTTTATGACTCCACTGTAATAAGACAGAGAGGACATTTTTGGCTCCGCAGACTAAGTTTATTGCCAGAATTTCCAGGACTTTATGTTGTGTTGACCTCTTCCACTCTACCTCCTCCCTGATTCGGATGGCACACTATCCAAGGAGGTGAACATGAAATTCCCAGAAAACATCGCTTCTTTATCTGCAAATCCAATTTCACACTTTTAAGTCCGAGAAATAGATAAAGTTCAAAGACAAATACACCAATATATTATAAACAATCTATATTACTTTGATGTAAATGTTGGAAATCCCATGCACAGGATACAGCAAGCAAGAGACATTTTGATATTTTTTATGGTAGAAACAAGATGTTGATTTGCATGAGAACTCTACATGCTAAAAAAGGCAACAACAGTGTCAAATTCCCTCCAGTGTCTAAAATCTGTGCATTTCATGCATCCTATGCATAAAAAAATGATATAAAGGTTTGGTACAACTTATTATAGCATCCTCATCCATTCTATTCCTTTTAAGATTTCCACTTCTTTCCCATCTGCTTATCTCATTCTTTTTCTCCAGTAAGTTGTAGACGGATGGCATTTATGAATCGAGAGTTAATGAAAATCATGGATTGATTTCATACATGGCAATGCCATTACGTCTCAATAAGTTAGTAATGTGATAGTCTCACAGTAGATAGTGTTTTTGTCAACAAAGGAAGTCAAAAACAAGCTTTCTTTTAGTTGCTTCCATGACAAAATTAAACGAGAAAAGCAATTTAAGTAAAGCATGAACTACCTGTCAAGGAAAAGCAGCTAACCTCCCGATGTACATACCTTGTCATTGCCTGCACATGTCGGCGAAGTTATGTTGACATTAATCAGGGGACAGATATTCATATGAATTTCAAAAAGTTCTATGATATATTCGAAAAAATAATTCATGATAGATTCTTAATGACTTTTATCTTATCCTCGGAGATGTGCACGCTACAACAGAATGCTAGCTCATTAATGGTCAAGGACTAAAGACACGTTCAACAACATATTTTACCAAAGGAATCACTTAATCAAGTCCAAAGGTCAACGATTATATTGTTCATATTATAATTGAATATTTTCTTTATTGATATTATTTGGTAAGAACTTAAAATTATGAATAGAAGTTAAAGTGGTTCAATCTCTGCAGAACAAATCAAGAACGAGAGAAAAGGACTTTTTTTTCTATAAGCATTTTTTGTTTATATACAACTACAATTGCAATCCATCTTATTATTCTCTGTAGTATAATACTCCAGTACGCTTTTCTCATTTATCATATTTCTCCTGTATAAATTTAATTCTCACAAATTCACAATGACATCAAACAACCTACACCTATAAAGCTAAAGAAATCCTCTAGTACATCTAGAAGACCATAAACCACAAGAGAAGATGAGTACTTGCCTTCACAGCTCTTAATGCAGAATCATCTGGCTCTGCCTTACCATCATCAGAGAAGATATTCCTGCAACACAATTTTATTTTGTTAGACCAATTCAGTCACAAAAACAGAAATGGTCATGATATGATCAACAGTAATCCAAGTCCACATTATACATTTCCTACAAGAATTGAGCCTGTAGAAGAACTTTCCTCAAACGTCAACCACCAACCATCCCAAATCATAGAGAATGGAACTAACAGAAGAAGATGAACATCAAAAGTATAGTTACTGCAGAGATATTCATTGCAAGGAGATGGTATACCAGATACTGATGAAATTCTTACCTCCATAGCACTTTCTGTAGCTCATCGGGTTTAGCCTCTGGAAGCATAGCAGTATCATAAGCAACAATGTTTCCATAAAATATCTTTTCCAATTCTTTCATCCATTTTGTCAATAGCAAGTTAACCTGTTACATCAGAAGTCTATAATTGCAAAAGCATATTTCAGAAATAATAGTTGAATTATCATGAGAAAAAAAAATTTTGAGCAATACTTTAATCAGATGTAGTTAATAATTTGCTTTACTATGAACAGATGACAATTGAAGTAGTACAGCAATAGTAAACTGCAGTAAAGCTTACCCCTGCTTTTGATACTCTAAGCTCCACATCATGATTGTAAATCTCATATAGGTATTGCCCAAATTCAGTACCTTCTTTTCCCTCTTGTTTCAAGCGGCGCAAGCAAAGCCACATATGGAGGACAAGCAATGAGAACGTCATCTTAAATGTCCTTTCCAAGTTGAAAACTGCAAGAGAAAGAGCTTTTTTTGGTTTATGCAGCCGTCACGAAACAAGGGGAAAGTTTCACTTTTTGTGTTTATTGTTCAACATATCAACTTAAAACCAAGCTAGCAAAACTGAGACTCCCTTCCCCTCTCAAACAACAATATAAAAACAAAAGTGGGTAGATAAACCATGAATATGTGATTCAATATTACCAACAGGATTGCATCAGGAAAAAGCAATTAAATGAAAAAGCACAGCATAAAAGAATAATTTATTTAAAAACCATATCACCTTAGGAACTTACTGAAAGTAAATAATGGTAATACCTTCATAAATTGTGGGTTTATCCACTTGAGCAATTATACGCCGGTAGACCACATTCGCCCCTCGAATGGACTTGCTTTGTTTACTATAGAAAAGTAACAGCTTGAGCATAAAGTACCGGATTCCCTCATACTTGGGCTCTTCAATTCTAAGCGGAGAATCCAGGGCCAATGCCAATGAACAAGGCTTAGACCAGAATATGTTATCCAGATTTACCTAGGGAAGTTCAGATAATTGTATTAACAATGATAAACTCACTAAAAGCCTCGGTACTATTTGAAAAAACGTATGAAATAGACCTATGCAATACCCAATTTAAAACATACTATATCCTTATAACAATTCATAAGATTGAAGAATTATCATGTCACGCACAACATACTCAGAACCAAGCACTGCACCCAACCCATAAAAGCAGGATTTTCAGAATCAATGAATTCCGAATCAAACTGAAAAGAAACTCTGAAAAGGAACATAAGTGAGCACAATTCTAAGAATTTGAAATGAGAAGCAGATGCAATATAGTACCAAAGATTTGCTCGGTAACCCCTTTCCGGTAGAATCATTAGGAGCTGGAGCCACAGCTGCAGCAGCCTTGGAAAAGCTTTGACGTGAAGTAAAAATGGCATCTTTTCCAATGTCACCAATGTTATTGACACGAACTGATCCAAGCTTCGACAAATGATTTATGACCCTACTCCATCTGGGTAACATTATATCTTTCCTATAATAACAACAAAATAACTCAATTTACAAAAAATACCAAAAAGGGTATAACATTTACTTCTCTCATTCACTGAACTAATCCAGATAACAATCAGTTGCCTAGTCAAGATGACTTTGAAAAGGCACACACCAATTGGAACCAGAGTGACGAACACAGCATCCAATAATCCCAGAACAGTGAACAAAAAAAACTTGCAAACACGTAAAAAAAAGAAAGGAAAAAGACGAACTTGAGAAAATTGAACTAAGAACGAAACCTGAAATCGGCAATTCATGCAAGTTCCGGCGGATTGAAGGGAAACCGAGTACGTGGAGGGATTGAATCAAATGGGTTTTTGATTGGGTGAAGAAAAACCCTTCAAAAGAGCTATTTTTTTCTCCCCTTAATGTGAGCTTGGAAAGCAAGTAATTGGAAAATAAACCTAAACTCCCATTTAATTAGCTTTTAGTACCTAAACTCTTTCTTACGAGTTACACTCTCAAATCCATTCATCACATTCCATTTCGACACTTCCAGCCTTCATTTCTAACTCTATTGTCAAATAGAGTACAAATTATTTGTACGGATAGCAAAATCGGCTCAACTTGATTGATAGTAAGCTGTTTTTTTTCAAAATGACGTCTTTTGTTTGTGTTTTGAAAATTTTTTTGCTTAAAAAATTAAATGGCTGGGCCGGTCCAACATCATTTTGCCTTCGTTTCGTTTTGTCTGTGTTTTGAAAGTTTTTTGCTTAAAAAAATAAATGATTGAGCCGATCCGACATCGTTTTGTCTACATTTTAAAAATTTTTTACTTAAAAAAATAAATGGCAGGTTAATCCGGCCCAATCAACCAGTAGCTCGTCGAGCCATAGCATATGGTTAGGTCGGGCTGCGGCCAGATTTGGGCATTCCTAATTATTTGTACTCACAATATAAAGATATAAAACGAAACTTCTAAAAGATTTTAAATTAATTTAATAAAAATAAAATTTCAAAAATGTACTTAAAATATCATATTAATTTGGGATTTTTATCTTTTTTTAAGAGGCTTGTAATCATCACTTTATGTATTAAATAAATTTTAGGTATAGAATATAGATCAATAAATTATAAATTATTTATGCCAAATAAGCAACTTAAATTTAAAATAAAATGAGAGCGGGTAGGATTGTTATTGGATCGGGGTGTGGTAGGCATGAGTCCAACGTAAAAACTTATGCTCAAACTCAAACTTAAAACTCAACTGAACTCGAGATAGACGACTTAAAATCTAATTGAATCGGAGATAGGTGGAATTTAATCGATAGACTTGTTTTGATTTATTTTTTGTAATATTTAAAAGGTTGAATCGATTTTACTAGTTTAACAGAAAAAAATTTAAATTAATTAACTATTTTATTTAATTTTTAACTTTTTAATTCAATTTATTTTAATAATTTTTCTTATTAATAACTTATTAATTTAATAATTCTCACTAATTAATTAATTTTTATAAATTAAAATAAACTAATTATTTTTATTTAATAGTTTCTTTTTTAATTAAATTTTAAAATTTTCGATAAGTAAATAAATTCTCTTTCAATCTTATTTCAAAATTTTCAATTTTTTAATATTTAATTGATTTTATAACTATTTTGAGTTAAATTTTTTAAACTTAAAATTTTTCATTTTACTAATTTAAGTTTTGATATTTGTGAGAATAATAAATAGTTAAAGCGTAACTGAAAGAAACAGATCACCTATTCCACTTTTACTGTTTCAATCTTGTTCTAACCTATCTTATTTACATATTTATATAGATCTCATATAAGTATGTATATAAAATAGTTTAAAACTTAGAAGAGGGTTGGAACAACAAAAGTGAAATAGGTGATTTCATTTGGTAATTGAAGCACAAAACATTGTGAAGTTGACAAATGGACCGTCGTAGGGGTGCAAAAGCAACGGGAGGCTCAGGGCGAAAAAAAACAGTATTTTAAGCCCAAAAATGTATTTTTTAAATAATAAATTAATCAGTATTTTAATAATTAATCTTATAAATTTTATGTAAATTTAATTTAATATTATTTTTATTAATGTATCCTATCTACTAAATATTATTTGAATATTATATATTAATTATATCAATAAAGAATAATATTTTAATATAACTTTTACAAATTTAAAAAAGTTAATTACTAAATTTTAAATTTTACTGTTAAATTAAAAATATCAAAAAGTTAAAACATTTTTTAGTTTATTATTTTTTCTAAACTTAAAATGTTTTAAAACAAATTCCTTCTACCGATTGATTACAAAATTGATGGTTTGAATGTATTCATCTTTTTTCAACCTTCTCTAAAACAAAATTTAGATTGATCGGTATCTTAAATTTAAATTTCAAATTTTAACTTAAATTTAAATTTCAAATTTTCTTAATTTTAAAATTCAAATTTTTTATTTAAATCCATTTACTCTTTTTTTTTTTAAAACGAAGGAACTTACAATCGTTATCTTTTAGATGTGCATTGGATAAACCTTCGAATTGACGCAATAGCCTGCAAATTATATCAACTAGGTATTCTGCACTAGACAAGTCCTGTATGACAGACTCAATCGAGAGAGCGTAGATAGGAAGATTCGAATATAGAACCTTTTGATCTCATACTCCTCACTCTATCAACTCGACCATCTCTTAAAAGGTCATTTACTCGTGTAAATTTAATATTCAAATTTAAACCTCTACTTTAAAAATTATTTTAACTTGAGTGAATATTTAAATTCATGATTTCTTGATTTTAAGAGTGATTAAGGTGATGAGATGACATATTTAAATTTTTAAGTCTCCGAATATTGAGATTATTCAGTTATAAATTTTATAAAAATATTTAATTTTTTTATTACATGTAAGTTATCAATTATTAGTATTTTAAAATATTTATTTAATATATATTTAAAAGCAGTTGTTGAAGATTCCTTACTGTAATGATTATAATGCTATCGTAAATAATGGATCTGTTGGTCTCTCTCGATGCACTAAAGGACATGCTATTATTTAATTAGTTCACTTTCTAATTCCAAACGCAAAAATTTAAAATATAATAAAAAATCTGAAATTCTAACCAAAGAATATGCTCGATCCAACTGGGTATAAGATCTTAAATACTGGTAATGTCAATGGGCTAGACCAGGGCTAGGGTGGCCCAGCCCGTGATTCAACCCAACTTATATTATATATTTTTAAAAAATGTCAAAAACAATATCATTTTTTAAGTAATAGTTAGGCCATGGGCTGAGTTGAGGCCTGTCAATCCGTGGCCTAGTCAACTTGAACCCGGTTAAAATTGATAATTCTATTAAATACTCATTTAAATGTTGTTTTGGGTAAGTAAAAGGGTCATAATTATTCAAATGAATTAGGTTAAGGTCAAGTCGAGTAAAGTTGATGATTCAACTCTTTTACGATACAATTCAAATCCGATTTAAAGTTTATTTAAAATTTAAATAGGTGCAATTTAAACTTGAATCCAAAATCATTTGAATTGTTCAAAATAATCTTGTTTTGATATAAAAGTTTGACTTTTTGAATTCAATATTGTATTGATCTTCAAATTTGGATTCAATTCAAATTCAATTAATTTAAATTAGGACCAGACATTTGTATTTGAATTCTATCTAATTAAATCCGAATGACTATGACTAGAAGTCAACTCAAATTAAGTGAATTTGGCGGTGGGTCAAATTTCTTTTTCTTAATTTTTAAAGTTTTGACTAAGTTTGGACTTTATAATCTAACTTACAATCAAGCATAACTTGAGTCAAATCAAATTTTGAGTTTTCGCATCAAATCTTCTGTTTCAATTACCCTGTTTTATCTCACATTAAATTTAATGAAACATAATAAAAACACTATAATTGATACAAAAAATCTGATCCCTTATACTTTGAGCTACTAGAATTCGATCGAATTCGCGCTCAAACTATGAGCCTCGAGCTTGTTCAGACATTTGGCCAAGTCCAAACCCTATCACTAACTTGAACTTCCGTATTGATTTTATATTAAACAGGGCTAGATTGGATGAGTGGACTCAAGTCCTATCTACCATTCGTAGAAGGAAGATACCGTTTGCAAGTTGCTTGCTTGTCCGTGTCTAGCACCTACACCTTGCAAGTTGCATTCTGGTGTCTCATTGTATATTGACAGGTCACTACTCTGATCTGTAAAGGCACAACAGAACAGAACTCTGGCAACTTGATTACAACGTAGGACCCTTCCTCCTCATGCATGCAACTTGCTCCCAGAGCCTCAGCCTCTTCGGTCTTTATTTAATGCAATCATTATCGCCAGTGGGCTTAACGTAGACCTTGTTGCTTTGCTTGCTCGATCCAAAAAGGAATTTAAAACCAAACATGGGACCTAGACTCCAGTCGTCGTTGCTTGAAATAGAAAGACAACTCCAACTTGCGAACGGAACTTGTAGATTTTTCCGGGACTCCAGCTTGTGAGTCGTCAAGTTCTGGTAGATTTGGAAATGCTACTGTCTGTCCTCGTCACAGACAACGTTTTACTTTAGATATTTTTATGGTTTAAAATTATTAAAAACACTTTATAATATTAAAAATATTAAATAATAATTTAAAATCTTATAACAGTAAGAATCAACTAATGTTTTTGTTCAATTTGTAACTTTTCTATTCAAATTTATTTTAATAATTCTTATTATTAAAAACCGATTAATCTATTAAGTAATTGATTATTTTTAATATAATAATATATTTTTATAAACTAAATAAATAAATAAAATGTTCTTTAATAAATTTTTAATTAAATTTCAAAATTTTTAATAAATAAGGACAATTTTCTTAAATTTTATTCCATCTTTAACTGATTTTATGAGGATTTAACATCAATTCAACCTATTAAATATTAAACCTCTTGTCTTATTAATTTAACTTCTAGTTCGACTTTTAAACATTAATATTAAATATAATTTTTTATTAAATTTTTGTCAACTATTTTAATATAAATTGATATGCTACTGACTCCTTAAATATGCGATATAATTTGTACCAACTTTCTAATTTAGTTTTAAAAACAAATTATGTTAAAATAACTTAACAAAATTTAAACAAAAAAATATTTTTAAATATTTATAATATAATCTAATCAATAATTTTATTATATTTATATTTAACACTCAATTATCATTATTTACAATACAATATTAAAATTGTAAGAAATAAGGTACATTGATACAATTTCTCCGACAGTAGCACGATTGATCCCAACGGTAACTCCCAACTCCACAAAATTCAGACCAACTAGCTTTTTGTTGGTCCAAATTTCAGGTAATAATACTATGAGCCCAACCTTATTAAATAAGAACAAGGAAAATCCCATTTTGGCCTTATGAAACATACTTCACTAATCACGTACTAACACGTCATTGAAACCGGTTGCTGACCAACGACGACAGTTGTCTCCCTCAAGGTCGACTTCCTCCGACGAGTACTCATCCCAACTCTCCGGCGAAGCATTTCCTGGTTGAAGGGTCGTTGCCTCTTCCTCCACTGTTTTCTTTCTTCTACGCTTCCCGCCGGTGATCACCGGCGGGTCACAACGACCAGCCTCCAAGGGAAAATTCAAAATTGCTTTTCTACCCCTCAATTTGAATGCAGCAAAATCATAGGCTTTCGCAGCATCGATGTCACTTTCAAAAGTCCCCAGCCATACCCGACTTCCCTTTCGGGTCGGGTCTCGTATCTCCGCCGCAAACTTGCCCCATGGTCGTCGTCGGACTCCTCTGTAATGCCTTCTGTCTTCTTTCTCAACCGTGGGTTCCTCTGTAGTTGAACTCGAAGCAGAAAGATACGGTCTTGGATTTGTTAAGTCAATGATGACTTCAGGTTTTATCTCCAAGCTAGAGACTTCATGGTTTTGGCAATTCGTGTCGGAAATGGACGAATTGGGCTCGGACCCAGATAGGTTCATCTCGAGCTTGACAGGTTTGAGGTCAATGGAAGCACTGGAGATAGTGGAATCAATATTACTGATAATCACCTCCGTGGACATGAAGTCTCCAAGAAGATGCTGTCTAATGAGCTCTAAAGCGGAGGATTCTTCAGGATTCGCCATTTTTTCAAGAGAATGACGGATCAGAGCTCGAAAAGCGTACACATGAAAAGAAAAACAGAGCCAGAATCAGGGGCTATTTAAAGGAACCGGTTTATGTTGCTAGTTTGCAACTGGGTATTTAAAATTCTGTCGAAAGTGGGGACGGACTTAGGATCATCACAGGGTTTGGTGTTCCTCGTGTACCCGCTGCAGGCACACGGTTTGAATCAGAGAGCTTCTTGAGGTGGTGGTATTGGATGATCTTATCCAGTGTCCCTGTACGACGTTATTTAATGTTGTCAAGTTGGGAGGAGCCATATTCGAAACAGAGTTTCAAGTGGTGCTGTGAAATAGGCTGCCTACTGTCTACTTACGTAGGTTTGACTGTGTCTGTCAATGGCATAACCATGAGTCCTACTCCTGTTAATTCAATATCCCTTTTTACAAAATGATATTGAATTAATTATTTACAAAATGAAATTATGTAATAATTTACTAATTATATATTTAAATAAATTGTTTAATACATCGTTAATTTAATATTTAAAATACAAAAAGTCAATGTATTTTATACACAAGGCTTCACGCTTTGGAAAGATCGAAGGAGGATTATCAATGTACGCAACCTTCTCTTTGTAATTTTTAAAAAAAGATTATTTTCGTGATTCAAAATTGTGACCTTATAGTTATAAAAGAGTAATTTTTATCATTAGAACCTTTATAAAAATTAAGCTTCCAAATAAATTTACTCTAGTGTTAAGGCTAGACTTTCAAAATCAAATTAAAATCTATATTCACTTGAGTCTAAATGTAAGAATTTGAGATCAATCAAATTAAATTTAATATGTTAATTTTTTATTGTCTTCAATTTAGAATTTGAACTCAACCTCTTACACTTAAATATACTTATGCACTGATTGGTTGAGGGGTTAATAATAGAATAGAATATAATGTAATATATTTCTATCATTTGGTTGAGAGTTTCATAATGGAATGGAGCTGAATGGGATGAAAGCGGAGGATTTTATGTTACGTTTCATTACATCCTAAACAGTGAAAATAAAAAATCTTCGATTAAGAAGGTTTAAGATAAAACATAAATTAATAAATACATACTATCTAATATATCCTCAATAATTTTTCTTAATACCAATTATTTCTTCTAACCCCAACCTTCTTTTCTTCATACTTATTTATTAATAATATTTTTATATTATTTCTCCATACCCTAATAATAATATTTTTATATTATTAATAAAAATTATATATAATTAATAATAAAATAAAAATTTTAATAAAATATTTTTAATGAAAAATAGAAAAAATTATTCTTTAATTGTTTGTATATATTTCTATATAAATATAAATATAAATAAATAATTTTTATATATAAATCACATATAATAAAATAAAATTTATTATATAATTAATGATAATATTTTTATATAATTAATTATTAAATAATAAAACTTTTATTAAAATCTTTATTATTTTAAAACAGAAAATATATAAAAAATTATTTGTCACGGTCACAACTGTTACTTTTTAATTGAACATGATTTCTATTTTAAAATCATAGCGTTAAACCTCTTGTAATAATCATTTTAATATCAGGAATATAATAGTCATTTATTATACATTACATTACATTTCATTCAATCCATCTTTCAAACAATATTTCACTACATTATATTATGAATCCTTCGATTCTTTCCAAACAACTTTTCACTATATTACATTCTATTCTATTATAAAATGTTTCTTTCTGTTCTATTTTATTCCATTCTATTTTATTAATTAACATCCAATCAAACAGGTCCTTAAAAAAGATTGATAATTATTTAAACTCAAGGCCTCCTCTGTCAATTTCCCAAGTTGACGGAAGTTGAGGTGGAAAGCGGAAGGGACAACAAGAGAAGAGCAACTTGGCACTAGGCATCTACAGATCTACTAATGAGAACAAAGTTCTTGCGTTCGATACTTTGGCACGTAGAGAGCATATAGACACTAAACGTTGCTTTTATGGGACAAAAGTCTTGCAAGTAGTTCTGATTTACGGGCTCCACGGGCAATTGAAATCATATAGTTAGATGTCAGTTTCTACGCAGACTCCGATTTGAATGTGAAGTGGGACAGACAATTAAGAGCTGCTGGGAAATTGTCTTATCTAAGGCCATCTCCAACGAAGGCTTTGGTGCAATGAATCCGCTCTAAGAAAGATACTAAAATTTAACACCAAAATGATTTAATGAATAGTAATACATTAAATTTGGTGTATTATTATTCACGTACTAAAAGTCATAAAAAGATGACTTTATACATTTTCTTTTTAACATATTCCTTTTATATGTTTCTCACAATTTGATTTGTTTATATAATTTACTAAGTAATTAATTTAAAATATATATTACTTGACATAAAATATATCATTACAAAGATCTCATTGAGACATTTTAAAATGACACTAATATTGAATATATTATTAAATGTATTTTTAATATTTATTTATAATTCTTATTTATAAGTGTTATAAATTCATTAATAAAATAGTTTAAAAATAAAAAATAAATTTGAAATAAAACGTACATAAATTTAAACCACAACATTGATTTAAAAAATTAAAACTCAACGAAAATATTTGAAATTACAACCAAACTAAAATAAATTATAGTTACAACCAGACTCAATATTACAATCAAACTAAAATTACAACAATAAAATTAAAAGTAAAACTAAAACACTTGAGAATATTAATTTAACATAAATAATTAATAGTTTGGAAGGTCATTCTCATTTCCTCCAAAATCAAAATATTGACTAAAGTCACTAGATGAGCTAACTCTTCCTTGAGGTTCTCCTTCTTGAGCTCTTTTTACATAAATTTTTATTTGTTCATTTTTTAAAGCCTCACGCATTACTGGATCTTTGATAGAATCTAGATCTTTGCATAAAATTTTATTATCTTCCCCTCTTTATCGTAACTCTATTTTTTCGCCTCATTTTAAGCTCGTAACAACTGAAGTTCATAATTTTTTCAAGAAGAGATTGACTTTCATGTAACATTCCTTTGATTTCTTTATTCATGAACATAAAAAGTTTTTTCATTTTTTCATTTTGTTCCTTTTTCATTTTTTTCTTTCTTCCTCTCAATAGAACGATCAGCTTCATCATTTCTTTCAGTAAATTCATCTTCAACTTCAAAATCACTATTTAAATCAATACAAAATGATGATGATTCTATTGACTTATCTGATTTTTCATATTCGGGCGGTAACATTTCATTGCACTTAGATCGTTTTCGATGACTTGACGCTTTCTCTTTGCTAGTATCAGCATATTTCTCCATATTTTTTAGGATTGGCCATACATGATTAAATTTGAAACCATTTTGAAATTTTGGATCTTAAATGAGTAAATCTTTTACTTTCTAGAACTACAAGACAACAATGTAACTTAAGTTAGATTTTAGGGTATAAATCAAACATATTTCAATTCATACAAAGAAAAAAACAAATAAATAAAGCACTTACAATATTTTGTTCAGAAGCACCACTTGGATTCAAGTTTTCAATTTGTCGAACACATCCTTTGAATTTTCCAATAGCTGTCATTA
>JANQAP020000227.1:572825-582978 GCA_026874005.2 Erythroxylum coriaceum | reverse complement strand
TAAAACTAAAAAATCACAATAAAAGTTTAACTAAATAATTAATTATAAAAACTTTGAAAAAAAGAAGGGGGAGAGAGAGAGGAGGGAGAGTATTTTTAAAAAATTTTAAAAATTTTGCAAAAAAGTTCCTATATTTTTTAAAATTTTCCATACTGGCCAGTATTATAGATACCGGCCGGTACTGACCGATACTGACTAGTACCGATCGGTATTTAAATCTGATATCAAAAACGTTGGTACCGTTCTATTTTATGGCCGGTATGATATCGTCCCGTCTGTACCGGTCAGTACAAAACAATACCAACGTCACTAATTAAACCTCCTACTTGAGATGTAAATCCTATCGAGCTAGAGACAGATCAGAGAGAAGCCGCATTGCCATCGCTGCATCGCAACCTTTGAAGCTCTCCATCCCAATTGAGTAATCATTTGAAGAATCAAGAAAGGAGAGGAGTTTTTTACCCTAATTATCGATACGTTGTCGCTTAACGTCCTCCCATCTTTGGTTCCTACGCTGTCGTTTTATTTATTGACCATGTAGTGTACAACGTCGTCGTGTGATCTCACAAGGGAGAGTTTCCTCTCCTTAGCTGTATACTCCACTTCATCTATTTAATGAATTTTTTCAAATTCTCAAAAAAAAAACAACAACAATAAATCTTCAGCAAAAGTCCTACTAAAATGCGAAATTTATAAAACTTTAACGATCCACAACTTTACATTTTTACCCCTACTTGATAAAAAAGTTGTTTTCGAAATTTACATGTTCATTAATTTTTCAAGTTTATTTACAATCAAAAGTGCTTTTGTTAACGCCATCAACAAAATATTAACAAAATTAATATTTTAAACTATTTTAAAATTTAATCCCTTAATTAATAAAATTTTAAAATTAAAAATTAAATTAAAAATCTTAAACATTTTCACCGTTTAGAATATGTTATCCCTAAAAGCAACCTATATCCGTCTCTTTACGTGCTAACGAACTTCCTCGTCCATAGCCAGATATGCAGGGCTCGCCTGTGAAATCCTGGTGTAAAAAGCCACAGCTCAACGCCCTAAGGTGGTTCCCAACTTGGACCTGGAGGCCCCTATGGGGCTAAGACCAACCTCCACTTGCCATCTTCTAAGCTTGTGATTGTTTCAAGGCCTGGTGCGCTCTGAAGTAGCCGAGCTTCCTAGTAACATGATTTAGTCGATGGATATACTTTCTTTGTTTTCTAACATCCTAATCAGTAACAATAAGTTGACTCTTTTTTAAAATAATAATAATAATAATAAATTACCACCTATTTGAAAGGCTTATAATAGAATATAAATTGATAAACAATATTTCATATATTACATTATGAACTCTTATTCTAAACAACATATTACTATATTATATTATAAAACTTTCCATTCTTTCCAAATAATAATTTTCTAATATTACATCAATCTATATTTCACTCCGTCATAAATTATTCTATTCAATTTCATTTCATTGAAAACCTTACATCCAACCAAACATAGCATAAAGTTGGAGCATGATTTTGACTGGGATCAATTCCGGCTTAGAGATTGGACGAGATGGGTTGAACCGAATTTCAAAACATATAAGGACTAATTTAATTTAACTTAACATCTTTGTATTTGTATTTAGCTTTTGAACTTGCAACAAACTTATCATTTAAAAGTAGTTTCAAATAAAATACTATCATCATAACGTGCGAGCTGACTTTTTTAATAAAAACTTCATTCCAAATTAAATGGAAAATTCATAGGAATTTACAAATCCCACTGCAAAATAACACCAACACGTCTTCATCAATGTTATTTTTCGACTAGAAGACCGAGACCTAACTATCTAGTAGGTTTTCTTATTATATAAAAAGTTAATTATAAAAAAATCTCAATCTTTATCTAATTTTGTAATACTAGTCTAAATTTTAAAAAGTGATACTAAAATATTCCAACTTTTAATTTTTAGCAAAAATATCACGATGTTAAATTCTCTGTTAATGTGAATAATGTGGTGAGTTACCTCGTAATATTATTTTTGTCACATGGCTTCAATGTAATGTATATGTGTCACATACATTGATTATAATATTGTACCATACCGACTAGATCAGCAAATAGTCGGCATCGAACAAGAAAATTTCATATCACTTTTAGTACCAATTAGTACCAACTCTTTCAGTTGGTACCGCTAACCATAATACCGGTCTTTTGATTTATACAAAGTGATTATAAATTGTATAACATAATATATTGAAGGACAATTTTACAAATTTATTAAATTTAGAAATTATTTTATAATTTTAAAATTATCCGAAATAATATTTGATATTGACTAGTACTGGTCGTACTAGACCATAATCAAATCCGGCATCAGGTCTAATATGGTAATTTTAACATTAGCCATATAAGAATTATACTATGTAATAAATAAAAAATATCGAGCACCTATATTTGTGTCATATATGAAAGAGTGTATAACTATTTTGCCCCCTAGGGAGTGATCAAGTTGGTAAAGTGGAGGCATGGGGTCAAAAGGTCATATGTTCGAATCCTCCTACCTATGCTCTCTCGATTGAGCTTATTGTACCGGACTTACCTACTGCGAAGTACCCAACTGACGTGATTTGCAGGCTATTGCATCAATCTAGAGATTTACCCAATACGCATCTAAAGGATAACGGTTACGGGTTCCTTCGTTAAAAAAAATGTATAACTATTTTAGGGTTTTTAATATTATTAATTGATTGAATAATAAAGTTCGTACTTAATATAAATATAATATATGACAATTACGTGACAAAAAATACTAATTCAACGTGATCCGTCGCGTTATTCATGTTAGCAAAAAATTTAACGTCGGGTTATTTTTACTAAAATTGAATGTTGAAGTATTATAAAATTTTGAGCTAATATTGTAAAATTTAATAAATTTTGTTTTTTTTAATTAACCCTTGTATAAGGTATAGAGAGAGGTAACTAGCATGGGGCCAAGACTACTAAGAGGTTGGAAGAGGTTTAACTTCCATAAACCAACGAACATTTCGCGCACAACTACCCCACCAAACATTAACTCATTATATATATATAGCAAATTAATTACGATAAAGCTGTATATTTCGATTAACTCATTTTTTCTGTTATTGCAATTAATAGAATATGATTTCTAAATCTAAAAACGATAATTTTAATTTATTGACCTAGAAGATGGATTTATTGTAGTTGACACCTACCAAAGAATAGTTGGTCTGAGAAAGAGACTTGCTTTCCGGTTTAGAGGGTTTGAAATGACCCGAATCTAAAACTGGACAAGCCAAACAAAACGGTTTACTATTTAATTAATTTAACAAATTATGTAATTATTATTCAAATAACTTTATTGTGTGTAGGTTAACAAGAATAATTTAAACAAAATAAATCAATAAATACCTATGTAATTTTAAAAATCGGATTGAAGATAAACCGATAAGACTAAAAACTTAAAGTTTAAAATATTAAACTGTTATAAAATTAATTAAAGATTAAATAACGATTGTTAAATGAAATTAATTGATTTATTTTAATTTATAAAAATTGATTAATTTATTAAAATTGACTAATTGATTTTTAATAATAAGATTTTTTAAAATAAATCGATGTGAAAAGTTAAAACTAAACTAAAAAATTGAATAATTCTCAAAATCAGCATATAAAATGCAAGAAAATAAATGGCAAACAAGGCACGCAACACTGGAGTTAGGTCATCTAAAATCAATCAACTTTGCATATATAATAAATATGCATGATATGTCCACCATCTCCCCCTAGTCTTCAACACCACGACGATGGCTAAGCTGGTTTTGACTTGCTTCCTTCTTGCCTTATCCTTGGCATTAACATGCAATGCAACAAGTTACTTGGTCGGAGATACCTCCGGTTGGGACTTAAGTACCGATCTCGACTCGTGGGTGCAGGACAAGAAGTTTGCAGTTGGCGATGTTCTATGTTAGTATAGCTCTTTCGTCTATTTTTGAGGTTATATTTCGTACCGTTACTGTAATTTATCGTCGTTATACTTTTGTGTGCTTTGTGCAGCGTTCCAGTACTCTTCATACCACAGCGTGGACGAGATATCAAAGGATGGTTACGAGAGTTGCAACATGAGCAAAGTAGTAAGAACATTCTCAACTGGGAACACGAGCGTCCCTTTGACGTCGCCAGGTACGAGGTATTTTGTGTGTGGGAACAAGTTGCACTGTCTAGGAGGAATGAAGATGCAAGTGAACGTAGAAGGCAATCAAACGGCGAATTCGCCGGTCGCCGCACCTCAGACTCAGCCGCAGCCAGGTGGCACTGGCACACAACCTTCTTTTAAGAACAATAATCCGACTCTGAATTCTGCAGGATTTTCTTTAGATGGAAGAAGAGATTCTCTTGTAATGGCTTTCATTGGATTAATCGCTTTTTTGTTGTGGGTGTTCCAAATTTAAATTGTAATCTTGTAGTAAATGATTTTTTATTTTTATTTTTCAGATGAAATCAGTGTTGTGAAAATTTTACCATATCATCATATTCCTTCTAATCCTTCTATATTTACTTTTTCTCAGTATTTAAATAACCGACGGTGGCTTTTCATCTTTTTTAAATATTTTTTAATTTGTTTTAATTAATTTAGTTTCATTTTACGTTCTAAACCAAACCCTTCCATAACCTAAAGACTAACTCTTTTCGTAACAAAAGTTAATTGAACACTTTTTATGAGATTGACCTAGACTTATCACTAATTAGTATAATTTTAGGTTTAGTTATTTTGTATTGTGTTACGACACACTATCACAATTTTAACGTTGTTATTGGGATCGAACTCGGGTCACCCATGTGATAGGCAAAAATAGGAAGTTAAACACAAGATATTTAAGATTTAAAAAGTTCAACTGATATTAAACTGTTATATAATCGGTTAAAGATTTAATAGTTAGAGAATTTAAAATATGACTTAAAGAAATTTTTTATCCATAAAAAATTTGAAGTTTAATTGAAAGAAGAGATTATTTAAAAAGAATAATTTATAACAACTTATTAATTTGTAAAAATTAAATAATTAATTAATAAATTAATCGATATTTAACAACAAAAATTATTAAAATAAATCAAACAGAAAATATGACCAATTCAAAATTTTTATAGTAAAATCGATTGAATTTTTTAATTACCAGTTTTTCTTCACTAATTACAAGAATAGATGCGATAATAAATAAATAACTATTATATAAAATAGGAATAACTCATATATTAATATTCATATTTTGATCAAGATGTATGATAATATAATTTATAATTTATATATCTCATGTAAAGCTAGTATTGAAATAGAAATAGAAATATTGATTATACGTGTTAGATATGAAATCATTAAAAATAAGATTAAACAAGTTAATAATTATTCTAATATTTCGTATCAAATATGAAGAATAACATTAAATTTTTTTACTTATATTTAATTATTATATGATTAATTTTTTAAATAATTAAAATATTTATATTTTATAAATAATCAATTAAATTTATTTTGAATTATTTGTAAAATTGTTAATTTTTGGATGATTATAAATAATTTTTGTGATAATAAAAAATTAAATAACTATAAAATCTTGCTTAACTTGATGTCATTTAAATGAAATAAAAAATAATTATTAAAAATTAAATATAAAAATTATAATATGTAATTTTGATAATAATATTTTGATAAAAATTAATATATTCATAATATTATTAAATAATATCTTAATAATATTATAAGTATATTTCACTCATGCCTTATCTTTTATTCTTGACATTTGATAATAATGTTTTGATTAACTTACCTAGACCGTTCATTCAATGGGATGGGACAATTAAATGGATGAACTTCCGTAGACTATATGCTATTAACACGTCACACGCGCTCTCCAAAATAGAAAAACAAACGGCATTTGCCTTTCCCGCCACGTCTCCTCTGTTGCTCTGCTCCTACTCACCTCTTTGTTTCTTTCAAAACCCTTCCTTTCTCTCCCTAAAAGCCCGTTTCTCTACGTCAAAGACCTGTCTCCTACTACAAGCCTCCCATGAACCTCCTCAGCAAACTACGATTCGGAGTCAGGTCATCGGACCCGACCATTTCTCAGGCACCAGACGACGACGTTCCGGGGCCCGGTCAGCGGTTTGCGCAGTTCGGAGCAGGATGTTTCTGGGGCGTTGAATTGGCGTTTCAGAGAGTGCCGGGAGTCTGCAAGACGGAGGTTGGGTATACTCAGGGTACGCTGCACAATCCTACGTACGAGGACGTCTGCACTGGGACTAGTAAACACAGCGAGGTCGTGAGAGTTCAATATGATCCTAAAGAGTTTAGCTTTGAGACTCTACTTGATGTTTTCTGGGCCAGACATGATCCTACTACCTTGAATCGCCAGGTGGGTTTTTCTGAAACTGATTTTGGTCTTTGTCTGATTCTATTGGAATTCTGCTTTGATTTGATTGTGTTGAAAATTTATTGTTCTGGGATTTAGCTAATTTTGTTCGAGCTTTATTGGATTATTGGCTGTTGCTTAAATTTTGACGGATTGTGAATTGGAGCCTTTTGGGTGAGCACTTGGTATAGTCATTAGATTGATAAGTTCTCTTTCTGTCGTGATTTGATATAAAGGGATGTTTGCCTTTCTATTATCGATGGAATCAAGTTGCTTACTCATAGTGAATGGATCATGAACTGTGAAATGATTTAGATAAAATATTATATTTAAGACAGGAATCAATAGTTGGGTACCTTGAGTCCTGCTTAATTCTTCTGCACTGAAGAGGGGAGTTGTCGATTCCACCAGTGTTCTGGTGGCTTTTTAGTGGAAAATTCTTGCATTTGTGGTGGAGTAGAATGCATGTCAGAGACCCTCCTCAGGTTTTTCAATCACAGTTAGTTGCAAACTGCTCGGAAATTGGTACTGTTACTGCAATTGTAAGCTTGATGGATACTGAGCCATAAAGAGGTGGCTCTCTTTCTCTCTCCATTTTTTTAATTGCTTGTGATTAGTGTGTACATGGCTTGTTTGCTTTAACTGGACCCTTTTTAAGGGTATGCTTACTTGAAGACTGAAATTCGAAGGTGGTGAAAGCTCAAAGTAAGAGCTACTGCTAAGATTAAAGTCGTTAAACTCAAAGACGAGGATCATCGAAGAGGGCAGATCAGTTAGATAAACATGAACCTGTGCTATGCAATCACCAGTCCTGTCATTGTTTCCTCCTTACAACTGCAATTGTCGTATAAGATGTCTAAGTGATGCCAATAGGAGTATGTAGGTGTTTGAATGGAAATGGAAATTCATTTAAACTCCTACTTCTGTTGAATTTTTTCAATTTTAATTCTCAACGCAATTAAGCGGCACCCCAAAATTGAAACTACAAATCTCACAATGTGAAGGGATTTGTCGCCTGTACAAAAGTTGTGAACAGACTATTATTGGTCAATGACTAGTGTAGTTTGGACTAGCAAGTAGAGCTGTTTTACTAAATAGAAAAACATGCTTGTCCAAGATGCATATCTGAAAGGAATAAGCTTGGCATGCCAGGAATTTGTAATCTGATAGGACTTACTTTTTATGGTAGCAGAACAATCTTTTTGTGAGGTGAAACTTGCTTGTTTATCTTTGCAAATTGAACGGTTGGGATGTAGGATCATGTTACTTGGTGGCAAAAGTATTATGTAGTTAGGACATTTCCAGGTCAGTTTGATTTATAATCGTTCTTATGGAACATGACAGGGAAATGATGTGGGAACGCAGTATCGATCTGGAATATACTGTTACACACCTGAGCAGGAGAAGGCAGCACGAGAATCTTTGGAACGGCATCAGAAGCTATTGGATAGGAAAATAGTTACTGAGATATTGCCGGCTAAGAAGTTTTATCCAGCAGAAGAATACCACCAGCAATACCTTGAGAAAGGGGGTCGTTTCGGATTTACCCAATCTGCTGCCAAAGGCTGCGATGATCCCATCCGATGCTACGGTTAATCTAGCGCTCATAACTGGATCACCATCAACTCAGGTTTAAGAGGTTATTGTTCTGAGATTTTAGTAGCATATGTTTGATATATCTGGCTCTTATATGCTTAAACTGCAGTGGAAATGCCTTGTATACCTAGATGCAGGACAAATCTCTATATGTCCATCAACTATGTTAACTCGAAGCTCGAAACATAGGAAATCTGATTGGCAGAATCATGTGTATATGGTTTGTACATGTATGAATGTCTTTTTTCCTAACGACTTGCATGTAGTGCATAACACGAATTTTAGTTGCTCATCTCAGATCGAATACTAAAGGGAAAAAAGGAAGAAATTTGGAAAATACTTAATTTTGATTCCATGACTAACTTTCTGAAGCTGTAATGAGTACTATTTCACTGACACGTTCATGAGAGTTGCTCATTGAGACGTATTTAACATCTTTTCTAATATGTGAACATCTGAATGAGTCAGAATATCTGTACGTTTACGATTTGTTTAAGTAATTACAAGAGACTTTAACCTTTTATATATAACATTTATACGGACTTTCTTGTCATAGACTCAATATAGATCTAGTCTACATTGATTAGAGTCTATTTTTCTAATTGAACTTCAACTCATTAATTCAAATCTTTTAACGAGTTATTTTATTATCTTTATCGGATTAAATTCGATTCTCTTAATCATAAATTTATTGAAACCGTTAAAATATAATTAATTGTTGTCCATCTTATAGGAAAATATCTACCATTGCATACCTAATTGGTTCAACCTTCAAGCATATTCCAATGGACTGACAAAAGGTAACATTAAACCGACTAAAATTAGTATAGCGTTATTTATTTGCTTGCTCTGATCAAATGGGACAAGTTATAAGCCCTATTGATAATTGTGGAATCATGTGTTTGTTTTTCAATAAAAAATCGGTTCATAGAGACCTTTTTTTTTCTTTTATTTAGACATGTAATTTATTTATAATGCTTGATTTATGCTTAATTATATATATTGGAGGTTTACCTTAGCATTAGAAAATAATACTCCGCAACAACAACAATTTAGTAAGATTCTCGCTTATACGTAGAGTTTGAAGAAGATCAGTATTATGTAACCTTACTTTTAAATAATAGAAAGATTGCTCCTGAATGACCCATATAAAAAAAGAATAAATAAATAAAATATGAAATAATAATAATAATAAACCACATCAACAACAATAATAATATTGCTAAGTAGGAAAAAGTTTACACTAAACCTTAAGAAGTAAATAATACATATTTAAAAGTTTAGACTAAATAGAAGAAGAAAATGCTAAAAGACTTATTAAAATGATAAAGATTTCTTTACAAGAGATCATTTACTTATATCCTAGTACGTTAAAGTTTTCTATTGTGAGTTATGTTTTCGGTAAGTTTCAGAAGTGTCATATCATTCTTGATTACATCTCTTCAATTCTTCTTAGGCTTTTTTTTTTCCTTATATTCTCTAAATATAATCTTTTCGTATCTTCTTATTGGAGTGTCTACATATCTTTACCTAAACTTTATTTCTCTTAATTTTTCAATAATATTAGTAATATTAAATTCATCCCTTACTGTTAAATTCCTCATCTTATATTTTCTGGTAGTGTTGTACATCTAATATAACATCTTTATTTATATCATCACTAACTTATAATTATGAACCGATGAATCAACACTTTGTTCATAAAAGATGGCCGGCTTAGTCTCTAGATGATAGAAAATAATAATCACTAATTACAAAAAAAGAGTAAATTTCAAGTCGTGACATATAATTTCACTTGAAAGCGTAATTTACGTACATCAAATTTTTTGTTTCAATTATTTTATTCTAATTATATTTTATTAAATATTATTTATATATTTATATAAGGTGAATGAGATTTAAAAGAACATGATAAGAATAACATAACATACCTTATCCTAATGCACGAGCCCAAAGTCAATCTCCAAGTTCCATGTTATGGCATAGAACACACGTAATAATTCCCACTACCAACGTTACTTATTTCTAGGGAAAATGAAATGACTGAGGAGTTGCAGATCACATGAAGATTTGGCGAGATTATTTAGTATAGTTCGAAAGACATCTATAGTACAAAAAAAAGGACCAATCAA
>JANQAP020000227.1:546370-557432 GCA_026874005.2 Erythroxylum coriaceum | reverse complement strand
TTAAAATCAAATTTACACTTTTTCCTTATTTATAAAAAATTTTGATTCAAGAAAACACATTTAATATAAAATCTCGATGATATTAAAACACTCAAATCTTAGGGATCAAATTTTTTATACCAGTTATGAGGTTCATATCATATTTTATTAAATATTATCTACGTATTTACGTAATATGGAGATAAAATTTAATAAAATAAGATTAAGAATTTAATTGGCAAATCTGAAACGTCAATGGATGAAAGGTCTTTGAAGAGTTCCCGTGCCACAAGTGGCTTAATCAAAACTTGGTACCTGTCAATGGTACATAATGTACTGAAACTATATCGGTTTTCGTCCTGTTTTGGTGATAATCTTAGTTGGAGTAACTCATGCACGAA
Organism: Erythroxylum coriaceum; assembly: GCA_026874005.2. Classification (NCBI taxonomy): domain Eukaryota; kingdom Viridiplantae; phylum Streptophyta; class Magnoliopsida; order Malpighiales; family Erythroxylaceae; genus Erythroxylum; species Erythroxylum coriaceum. The sequence goes on along the minus strand of JANQAP020000227.1, from coordinate 557,052 downwards.
CTGATTAGACTTTTGAAGAGATAGAAAACAAATATGAGTAGGTGCCTAGTCCTTTTCTCTACCTTGTCCCCTAAATTAGAGGAGCACAAGTCATAGGGATTGCTAACTTTGCTTGAAAAGCTTGGCTTTGCAATGTTATGATTAAGAATATTGAAATATGTTTTAATTTTACACTTATAAAATTTAAAATCAATATTTTTATTTATATATTAAATAAATTATTAGATGCAGGTAAGAATTTATAACGCCTTATAATTAAGTAACAAATTTGAGGTAATTAGTATTTATAAATTTAACTAAAGTGAGAAATAATTCCCAACTCCGAAATATTTGAATTGGTAATAAAAAGTAAGAGAAATAGACCTCTCGTGTAATTTTTAAAAAATTATTTAGTTTTAAAATTCACAAAAAATTCTTATAATTTTTAAATTTTCAAAGAATTTTTTCTTAAATTTTGATTATAAAATAATAAAAAAATATACGTAACATGAACATCACACTTATATAAATCAAATATTATTTACATAACGATTCAATTCGACTCAATTCATAAATTTGAATCAAACTAACTAAATTCGACATAAATTAATACTTTATTATAATTATCTTAAATTATGAATTTATATCAAAATTAATTAATTCAAATTAAGTTTAAGAGTTGAGTTAAGCTATCATAGTAGTGACATTTTATTGGTTTATATCCGAAGACTAATGTTCATATTTATTGTCATTTACTAATTAAAGTTTAAGAGAAAGATTTTTCAAAAAATAAAAATGAAGGGTTTTTTCGACAATTTTAAAGATTAATTTTTTTATAATTTTTAAAATTATATAAAAAAGCTCTATACCTTTTATCTATATATAAAAAATAGTTTTTTTGGGGGAAGAAAAATGAGAAACTAGTTTTTACAGTTAGAATATGTATTTTGTTACTTAAGATAATGCTTATTAAATAAAGTTCCATCGAGTTTGCGGGGAAGCATAATCAAGGACAAGTAAAGACATTAACAATCTCACACTTAAATGCTACTTGAGTTCCAATTTTAGAATAATTTTGTACTACTTAAAGCAATAAAACGACAAAGCTTTGTCAGGCACCGCGTTCTCTAGAACAAAATTGGTAGCACAAGCCGCCCAGGGGACCCCGATTCCTACAAGAAACGCAAGCTGTCACGTTGACAATCCCACAAGGAAAGAAGAGGTCAACAACACATACTCTAATTAGGGATTAGGTTTTCGGTGATGATATTTTTATTATATTTTATTAAATTTTATTTGTATATTTATATAAATTGTGCATAAGTATATGGATGAGATTTAATAGAACAGAGTTGAAACAGAATAATTAAAACAGAGAATTTGATGTGTTAATTTGACTAATCTTTATATTTTGAAAATTATTATTTATTTTTATATAATATTGCTTTGTTATCAAGTAAGTTATTTTGACACATTTTATTAATTTTTTGTCTGTTTATAATTTTAAAACAATAAACTTTATTATTACTTCATTTTGGTATAAAATAAATAAAATAACTGATAAAATAAAATATAACTAAGTAATTTGTGTGATAATTAAATGATATTGTAAGTAAGAATGTAATTGATAATTTCTAAAATATGAGCGAGTTGAAGTAGCTTCGAGTTGGCATTAGACTGAATTGCCTAATTCAAAATCTATAATTTTTATGTAAAATGCAATGTTTTAAAAATAAGATCAGAAGTTAAATCGGTGAGTTAAGATATTTAAGATTTAAAAGGTTTAACTAGTATTAGATAATCATAAAGTAGGGTAATGATTAAATAAATTAGAGAGCTTGAAATATAATTGAAAGAGATTGTTCTTATCTATCGAAGAATTTAAAGTTTATTAATTTACTAAAATTGACTGATTTATTAATAAATTAATCAATTTTTAACAATAAGAATTATTACTTATTAAACTAAATTAAACCAACAAATTCAAAATCGAATCGAAAAATTAGATAATTCAAGATTTTCACATTAAATAGACTGAACCGGTTAAATTTTTTAATAAAATTAAAATCATCATTTTAGCAATAAAAAAAAAACTCAACTGACTGAACTCGATTGGGCGAGCAAGACCCAAACCTGAGCATAGCTTTTATCGGGGACAGGTCATTGCCAACTCTAGTAAAGTACAACGAAGAGTCACTAGAATTGAAATTCACTCTAACAATCACACAAATCTTTGGTTCCTTACACTTGCATTAGACTTGCTTATGTCATCCATAATTCTCAATCACATAAACCACAAGCTTTTCTTCGAAAAGAAGTATGAGTAATTATCACGTCATCGCTCCAACTTAGAGAAAAAGTATGCAAATCCAATACTCACTGGAGTCTTCTCTATCGTCATTAGTAATTATTGGCCTTGACCATGTTTTCGATAAGTTTCTTGTATGCCTAATTTTAGATCATTGTTCTCTTACTTATCTTTGAGCAAAGTATATTTTATTTTAATCAAAACTATTATTTTTTTCGGGATTCTTTCAGTTCTCCAAATATTTGGTAATATTTTTAAAAGTAATATAATATTATAAAAATTATTTACTTAACATGTAAATTAACGTAATCTTAAACTCTCGTTTAAATGTAAGGCAATTTTGTAATTTTTCCTTATAATGGACCGTTATTAATTGTAATTTTTGTTTTTTAATATATTACTAGTTAAATTACGTAATTTGATTCAGATAAAGATAATATAGTGGCCCAATAAATGATCTAGATTAATACGTTTAAGTCCGCGTAAAAATTAGGTTCCTTTTATTTGGACCTGGTCTATATCGACCTTGTGATGAGAAAGTTCGATATAAAAGTTATATAAATAGGTTATAATCTCCTGCAGTTGTTTGTATCATTCACGAGCATTTAGAATTCTGATCTGTTAAGAGGGCTCGTGTTTTGAAAAAATTGCAGAGAGACCTAGACCACGTGCAGGTGAACATTTTCTATAAAATTCCAGAAGATTGGAGCTCGTTTGGCAGCGGAAATTAGCTTCAGAACACGGGATGAAACCGAAATTAGGTATTCTGCATTTTTTCGTTTTTAATCCTTTCACGACCGATCCTGAATACGTAATAAAGTATCTTCTACGTATTACATTAAATTTTATTAAAAATATTTGTGATTTTTTAAAAAATAATATAAATTGTACTATTATTAACAAATCGTCCTTACTAATCTTTAAAAAGAAATAAGAATTTGTAGTCTCTAATCAAAACTATTATCTTCTTCGGGACTCTCTTCATTTTTGAGTGAAGTTGTTTTCATAATTCACACAACTTTTATATTTCTACGGTAATAATCAATTATATTCTCAATAGTATTATCTTAGAAGCAATTGCTCCCTTTTCACTCCTGAATTTCAATCTAACGACTTCTTCGTCAAGAAACTTTGTTTTCTTACCACACCCCACCTAACATGAAAATTCAATTTTTTAAAATATGAAAATTCAAAATAGTGAAAGGGAAATTAGAAAAGAGAGAAAGGAAAAGAGCTTGAAACTACCCATATATCCCTTTCATTAATATAAAAAATAAAAATTCAAGGTCTCATGTAAGGGATGACATTTTCTACACAGAGTATCTGATTCACACATTTTTAGCATCGAGTATTTGGTACAAACGATTTCATAAAAAATAAAAATTCAAGGCCTTATGTAAGGGATGAGATTGTCTGTACTAGATGTTCTGTGTCAATCCTGTGACGGAGCATCTGGTTTACACAATTCTAGCACAGAGCATTTGGTACAAACTATTTCATCTGCTTATGTAATTAATCGTTATGTCCAATTGATTAAAAGTCTTATATAATTAATTGTTTGAAAAATATCTATCACAATTAATGTTTTAAAAAATTAGACCGAAAGTTAAACTGGTAAAATAATAAGTTTAAGGTTTAAAAGATTCAACTGATACTAGACCATCGTAAAATTGACTCAATATTGAATAAAATTAAAGAATTTAAAATATTATTGAAAGAGATTGTCCTTGCTTATTTGAAAATTTGAAGTTTAATTAAAAAATATTGTTAAAAGAAAATTAATTGATTTATTTTGATTTATTAGATCTTATTAATTAATAAACATTGACCGATTGATTACTAAATTGATTGATTTTTAACAATAAAGATTATTAAAGTAAATTGAGCCGGAAAATTAAAAATTGAACCGAAAAATTAGCCGATTCAAGACTTTTACGGTTGAACTGTTGATCATAATTTTAAACCTAAATTTAGCTAAAAATTTAAAATACTTGAATGAGAAAATTAGAAGGGTATGGCTCTCATGTAATTAAAGAGGAAGAAAATGATAAAAGGAATAGTTTTTCTTTGATTAACGACCAAAATTTTCCTTTCTGAATAGGGACACTCGTTTTCAGGTATAAAAGGCAATGACTCAACAAGGAAAGCAAGTGCTCTCTCACACGCCATATAAAACAGAGAAGTACAGGCTGTGGTGTCTCTTATAAGCCACAGCTAAACCCCAAAGAAACACAACTGAAAACCGAAGCAACAATGGCGGATTTAGAGACTTCGACGGTGATGCCCAGAGTCATAACATTCTTATCCGCACTCCTCCAGCGAGTGGTAGATTCAAACGACTTCAGTTCTCAGTTCATCCCACACAAAGTTTCAGTCTTTCATGGCCTTGCAAGGCCTTCCATATCCATCCAGGACTATCTAGAAAGAATCTACCAATACGCCAATTGCAGTCCCTCTTGTTACGTGGTTGCTTATGTCTACCTTGATCGATTTGTGCAGAAACAACCCTCTTTTCTTATCAATTCTTTGAATGTGCACAGACTGATTATCACCAGCGTCTTGATCTCTGCTAAGTTCATGGATGACATGTAAGTTTTGCCTTCTTGAAACCTCCCCCTCTTAATCTTTCAGTTCTTGTTCTTACACGGTTTAGTTCTTATGATTATGTGGGTCTCTGTGGTTTAACTCTGTTCTTAATTTTACCTCTATACATGACAATTGCATTAAAAGCTCCTGGCATTTAGTTTCTTTGTTGCTCAGCGGTGAAGTTTCTTCAGCCGTACTCTGTTCTTTCTGGTGAACTCTTTACGTGGTAAAAAGATTTTGTCTTCAATGTAGAATTTGGTTCCTGCGACTTTTCTCATTATTGTCCGATTTCGTTTTCAACTAATTTTGCACTTTCCACCATTTTTAATATTAATATATATAATTTATTTCCAGCCAGTTTTCTCATTATTTGATTTTTTAAAATAGCTTTCCACTATTTTTAATATTAATAAATTAAAAAAATTTATATCACACTCCTCTTATCTCACTTTTAAGTCATTTCGATTCATTTTTTGAACTATCCCAAAAAAGAGTCTTATGATAATTAATAACGACCACCAAATAATAATTATATAATTATTTCTTAATAAATGAATCAAATTATGTGGTCATTTTGTCATTGATTATTAAATATTTATTTATTTTATAAGACTAATATTTTAAATATTTTTTAATATTAATTATCATATGTATTCACTAAATTTCTTTATTAATAAATCGTTGAAAATTGGAAATTATGTAAATTTTCGTTTTATATATGGGAATTTAAAACAATTGTTGTGTAAAATCTAAAATTTTAATTAAAATTATTTGTTAAACTATCTAAATTAAGGTAGAGTAAAAAAAAAAAGAAGAAATGAGGGTCATAACTATTTCCTCGTTTTGAACCAATGAGCTCAGCAAAGTAAAAAACACCCATGTGAAGATCTCCGTCCTTTGTTATAGACAACACTAACAAAGTTTGCGGAGGTTATTGGTCCTGTCCACGGAAGTGTATAGCAAATTGGAAGCACGTCATTATCATGTAGTGAGTGACAGCTCGATCAAGGTCGTGCATTCTTTAAGAACACATCGGCCTACCTACTTATTTATAAATTATAAATTTTATATAAATTGTACCGATTCACATAAAATGTTATCATGGTTCTGATTAATGTGCTCTGTTCTGGTCTTGATTGATGTTTCAGAAGTTACAATAATGCATATTATGCCAAGATTGGAGGAATCAGCACAGCAGAAATGAACGCTCTTGAAGTGGATTTCTTATTCGGTTTAGGTTTCCAATTGAACGTGACACCAGCTACCTTTCACACATACAACCTTTACCTCCACAAAGAGATGTTGATGCAAACAACTCCACTTTCAGAGCCATCAATGCACATGGCAAGATCACCAAAATTTCATTACTATCTAAATGAAGAGGAGTCCACCCATCAGAAACAACTCACTGTTTGAGACCATCTCGTAGGGTGTGTATACATGGAAAATTTGGGTGTGCTACTAATTTTGTGTAAAGCAGAAAAGTTGTAGCTCTTTAGCTGAATATGGTCGAGGACTTCTTATCTGATAATACTTGCTTTGCTTAAAACAGAATCTGGAGCTGGTGCTGAGACTTTCAGTTGAATGTACATATGCGTACTCCTTATTTCCAATGTATGATCTGATAAACGTTTTCTGCTTGCTTTCCTACTGATATGCTACAAAATAGAAGAACTTTACAGTGGCAATCGACAAATGCCAAAGCCAATGTCCGGTTTGACTCGAAGTCAATGGAAAAAGTTTGAGTTGGATGAACTATGTCAAAACGATGTCATTTTAACCTTAAGACAATCGGAAATTTAGGCTACTCGTACTTAATCGAGCTCGGCTTCAGACTGTAAAAAAGTTTAGGCCGATTATAACCCGAGCCCGATCTAAACAACTGTTATCCCTACTTGATGAAGTGGTACACTCTCAACTCGCAAATTGGTACAAGACAGAACAAAACAAGCGTGCCTAGACTGCGGTTTGTGTATATGTCCAAGACAAACTTGTCGTTTAACGGAAGCAATGATTCAAATGTTTGTGTACCGCAAAACTATGGCTATTACAGCCTCCATGTCAGGGTTGACTTTCTCTTGTATCACCGTATCAAAATTTTTACTTTTGCAGAATGTGTTTATGGCGGGGACATGACTCCATAACTCACGGATCTTCCATGTGATTGGCGTACTCTTAGAAAATAGACAGATCCTGTTTGGATCTCGTCTTTTTCACATTTGTTCGCCCCAAAATATCTATTTGGATGAATATCTCAGAAGGAGGATACAATGGAGATGTGGAGTGTTCACGATGCTGTTGTGTCGATGACACCGGAGCCTTACTTCAGAAGGTTCTGGCAATTCACTCGATGCTGACCCAAAATTCGTTCAAGTTCGAAACTTACAACTTGAGTCCGAATGTTTGGACGTTTGAAGTCTGATCAGATCTTATAAGTACTGTTATGGCTCGATGAATAAGCAAAGACAAACCTGAATTCATGTCTTTGCAATGTTCTTGATACAAAGTTTATTCCCTCTCTTCCTTTATGTACTACGGTGATTTGTTTTTTCAATGGTTAAGAAACAATACCTTTCTTATTTGAGTTTTTTAGAAACGTTGTGTATCCTTCATAAACATATGAACGTTTATAAATGTTAGGAATTTAGATCCATTTGAGCCCAATTTTTTAAGACCCAATAATCATTATCTTGGACTCTTTTCATTAGATTCAAATCCATAAGTTACCTGGGCCACTTAAAATATCTTACAGGTCTAAACTAAGTTCAATTAATTTTTTAAAAAATTTAAAATTTGAAATAAATATTATTTTATTTGACATATTCGAGTTACAGATCAAGTCGAATTTAACAAGTCGAATCTGAAACCTGTTTGAAACTTAAAAATAAAAAAAAAAACTCAAAGTTAGTGTAAATCTTGCCTAACCTATTAATTTTGAATTGGATTAAACAAAATTTGTCATCTACTTGTAGGTCAAAGGTGGTACTAATTAGAAGTAAAGTTATACTAAATTTATTTAAAAAATGGTTAGATTAAATTAATGAGTTAAATTTAAATTAGTATATAATTTATTTAAATATTTAATTTGTAAAGTAATACTTACAATATAATTATAATTTTTTATTTAAAACATTATAATGAGATAAATATAAGGTGAACCTTAAAACATAAAATAGGCCTAACAAAATTTTAATCAAGATATATCCTTTACCAAAATGAAAGTAAAATCCTTTTGCGTTTAATCAGAAATTACACAGCTTCACAAATTTCTCACCTTTAAATCAGACTTCGAACTAGACTAAATGTCTGTTTGGATGGACTTATATTACTAGAGTTTTTGTCAGTATAATTTTTTTGAAAAGTTACAAATTTGAACTTTTAAAAAAACTTTTTTTATTAAAAAAGTACTTTTAAAATTTACGACCAAATATTTATTTTTCTTAAAAATAATTTTTGCGATAAAAAAATACTTTTTATCCTCTAAAAATTGAACCAAACTGGCAGTGAACCCGGAGAGTTCAAGTGTTCAACCGTTCAAGCTTGAAGCACGATGTTCCTTGGCAACATCAATGTTCTTGAAACTTTATTCACGCTGTAGTATAAATAAAGGCTTTAGGTCCAAAATTTTGTTAGGCAGTCACAGGCAAGCCCAAAGTCAAGAGGCAGCCCAAGCCACTTTATTGTATGATATGTAACTCAAAACGTTTCACAAAAAGTACAAGTAGAACGTGCTACAACATTATTAAAATAATAATCATTGCACCTTAAAAGTAATAATATAGATAACAGTCGAAACTTATTTTAGAACTTTTAAAGAGCGCTGAAGTGAAAATTACACATTTAGCACGTGTTTAAATAAATTAATTTTAAGTTTACATAAGTAATTGATAGGTTCAAATGACCTAGTTACAACACGACATAGATTAAATTTATCAATGTTTCCAAAATCGATTCCGAAGTTAAACTAGTAAAATAACAAGTTTAAAGTTTAAAATGTTTAGTTGATATTAGACAATCATAAAATTAGTTAAAGATTGTATAAAATTAAAAATTTGAAAAATAATTAAAAAATGTAACTACTCAAAAAATTTAAAATTTAAATAAAAAATATTAAATAAAAATTAATTAATTAATTTTTGACAGTAAAATTTATCAAACTAAAACAAACTGAAAAAATAAAAATGTACAGTTTAAAGTTTTCACTTGTTAAATCTTAGGATCCGTTTCCAATAGGATCCATTATCATCTTTTAATGTGAATATTACTAGAAATTATAATAAAATGAAAGTGAAAACAAAAAAGGAAGCAATTGTAAAGGACATTTAGCGGCTACTGCGGCTTAGACCTTTTCATTTGGAGACAAAGCGGATCATTTAGAATCCATCCTACCATTACTTGGAACAATTAAAAAGGACATTTAACGGCTTATCCCTTTTTATTTGTAGACAAAGCAGACTTAGAATCCATCCAACCTTGAATTAAAACAATTAAATATATAATAATGTGTAATTTGACTTGCCCTGTCTTAAAATATAGGTATACAATGATGTGTAATTTGAGTACTTTCTAATGATAGAATTGTTGTTATTTTTCAATGATATCACTTGGAATCTTGGCTAAAGGGTTACAGGGATAAACAGACAAGCGTCAAATCTCAATATCTGCCTTTTAGGAATCTAAGTGACCAAATTTTCCAGCATAACTTATAATTCAAACAAGATCATAAGTCTGATACTTTTTAATGCACATAATCCCTATACAAAAGTAAATGTAAAGTATACTTGTATCTATGTAAGATTCTTATACAAGAGCAAGTAAAAAGCATACTTGTATCTCTAAAGTAATTTTATTGAAGACCAAAGGGAGAGAGAGATTTTAGAGAAAAAATCGTATAGAAACACACCATTATTATTCAATAGTAATCTTTACAAAGAAGATTACAAAAAGACAATATATATTTGGACAAGAACAATGTCACATGGCACCTTAAACGGATAAGAACAACATCACATCAATTACTGTAGATAAGAACAATATCACTTCTACTATAATAGATAAGATCGATGTCAATTGAATATGAAAACGTGATTGAATTTGTCCTAGTTACTCTTTGGGACAGAGTGAAAGAAAGGAGGAGCTTCTCGAACGAGGAAAATGATCGAATAACTTCGAAAGAATTGAAATAGAACTATAAATATAACTTTCACTATAATTGTCATTACCAATAAAAATAGGACTCTCAATACAAATTTGCGAGCGACGATAACTATCAATACAATTATTAATCTTTTTAACGGATGATAAAAAAATGGGTTCGGATCTCCTACAAAAATGATTTGGAAGATCCAAAATAAAAAAGAGTGGTATTTGTTAGCAAGAACATAATACGACAGTCAATCAATATAGATTGATCCAAAATCTGATTCAAATTTAATATAACACTTATAAATACATAAGAAATGTATTAAATTAATTGTTTGGCATCTCAACGTCGGCTCTTTACCACCTGAAGCTATAGTATATTTTAAGGGTTAGATTATTCGCCCACTAAAGCGGTAGTGTGAGTTGGTTAGTTTGCTTAAAAAGAATCTTTTTTATGGTCAAACCTAATCATGTCATCGTTGGCCTTTTTTTTTTTTCTTATCAATGAATAAATCTCTGTACTTGTCTACTTTATATGTCTAGTATTTCTTGAAAAAGCAATTGATGAGATTTGGTATTATCGCATAATGACAATGTCGTACCGTAAAGGCAAAATAATTTTAAATAGAAGGGCTCACAATCCTAATCATCATCCCCGTCTAAACCG
>JANQAP020000227.1:518879-539567 GCA_026874005.2 Erythroxylum coriaceum | reverse complement strand
AACTATGGCTAGCTTTTCGTTATTTAATACATGTTTTGTTGCGAGTTTTACCAAGCATGCATGCTCTCTCTCACAACCTGTTTTGTTTAAGATAACTGAATTGCAGCAAAAGGTTGTTTTTTCTTTTATGCATGCCACTTGTATATTTATCTACTAGTGAAGGGATAACAGATTATAAAGTTTCAAATCTTTTGAGTTTTTTTTATCACTACCCAAATTTTTTAAAAATTTCAATTAAGTACTCAATTTTTTATAATTTTAATAATTCGGTTTAGATTTGGTTAAAGTTTTTTTTCATAGATTTCTCGTAAAAATTTACTTGTTAACTAATTGTTCACTTGGATTAAAACACTTAAACTTATAATAGGTTTCGTACGTTAGATTGAGTATTTTAGTTTATATGAATGTTTAGTTGATGGTTAATTTTTTACGTGAATAATAAAGATTTTAGTAGCCAATTTAGAAAATTCTAAATAGAACTAAGCTCTTGAGTTGAGTTGTTAATTTCATACAAAATTGATAACTTAATTGAAAATTTTAAATGTTTGATTACTAAATTGAAAAAATAATAAAAATGATTACTTTATAATTAATATCTTGTTAATTATATTTGTAAAAAAATTGTTTTGACTTAATTTATACTAAATTTAAAAAATTAATCATTAAATTAAAGTTTATGATGACCGACTTGGTCGTGGTCGGTATTGTCATGAGCGAGACGCTACTACTCCGCCGTGCCGGTGAAGTATGAAAAGTCAAAATATCCACACTCTAACTTAGTGGCTAAGTGGCTAAAATTAAGTTTTTCTCAATTCAAAAGTCATACTGTGCGGGAGTGGGCCATATGGTGGTAACAGTTTAAAACTTGCGAAGTTTAATAAAATTAAAAATATTATTTAATATTAATAAATAATTTTATTTAGTTTTGATTTACTAATATTTATTATTAATTAACATAAATATTAGTTCATATTTGTATATTTTATAAATTTATATTATTATTATTTAAGATTATTTATTTTCATATTTGAATGTCTTTTGATGTGACTTTGTTTTTATTCATTTATTGCATGATATGATCTTTTTCAGAACAACTTTTCCGATAGGACAAGGTCGTGCATTATTGAACTTTTATTTTATTTTAAAAGATTTTTACTTAATGTTTATTATTATATGATGTACGTTATTCTTTATCTTATTTATTTAATGCATGATGTGACATTAACTTTAATAAAAGTGAAGTGCTTTCCAGCCAAGTTGAGAAAGCAAAAGTTTGAAATAGAAAGTTATATGATGTATGTTATCTCTAAAACTCTCTCTCCCCCCTGTACACTTACTTTTTAATAAAGATTCTGTATATCAAGAAGTACCAAGACTCATAATTCTGATTGAGTTTTAAGTTATAACGGAAACATTGGTTAGCTTAAATTCTCAAGAGATAGTACTTGAGAGTTGATGCTCGTTCAAAGAAGGAAGACTTGTATTTCAACTAACATACCTGGGTCTTAGTTATAGTCATCTTTGACTATCTTTAAGTTCTTATACAGGTTTATTCTATCGAATCGTTAGCAATCTCTTGTTATCCCTATAACCCTTTTTCAAGACTTTTTGCTCTTCAGAAATGAATTCTCCTTAGTAAGATTCAATTGATGTAGAGAGAGCTATTAACGTATATTTAGAAAAAATAATTTAGGTGATTATAAAAAATCTTAATCTTTAAAAATTATATATGTGCTATGAATATTGTTTGAAAATTAATTAAATGTAATTTAGTAAATTAATTTAGCTTGTAATTCACCAATTAAATTAAATTTAAATTAATAATATAATGTGTATTTTACCATTATTTTTTAACTGACTTCTTAATAAGATTTTCTAAAAACTAAAAATTATAAAATATTTGCAAGAATTTTAAAAATAGTTAAATATTTTGTATCTTTTAAATATTTAATTTTGAGCCGTACAACAAATGGCTCAGCCTTTCAACTTTCGAGTACAACTTCCATTGTCTTCTCAAGTCAAATCTGTCCCCACAAGCACGCCAAGACTACTCAGTGTCAGTAGACTTGTATTATTGCCGTCGATAAGTGTCATATCGACGCGTTTTAGCCAACGGAAAAAGCACACATTGTTGCAGGTACGGATTAATCGTTTTTTTTTAATAGAAATAAACAATCTTCCAGAAAAACCTGGGAATTTCACCTGGCACGAGAACACAAAATTTGCCCAAACGAAACCATTCCTAACTGACCATGAAAGAGCCCTCTTCTCTAAGAACGTAACCGACCGTGAGAGAGAGCCTCTTCTCTAAGACCGCTGTATTTTGTCCTGAAGGAGGGTACCATTTTCAAGACTTATCTCTCCGCTCCTAACCTCCTTGGTGTTCAGGTTCTTTTGGGTCCTTCCTCTTCTTTTCTTGTTTCCTTCTTCTTAGAAGTAGTTTTTACTAGATTCTACTGGTTTGTTTGTGGTTTTTTGCACTGTTACTTGACATTGTATTCTTTTCTTTGGGTTTACTCTTTCTCATCTGTTTACTTCTATGGAGTCCCTGCTTTTGGTGTTCAGGTTCTTTTGGGTCCTTCCTCTTCTTTTCTTGTTTCCTTTTTCTTGGAAGTAGTTTTTACTAGACTCTACTGGCTTGTTTGTGGTTTTTTGCTTTGTTACTTGACATTGTATTCTTTTCTTTGGGTTTACTCTTTCTCATTTGTTTACTTCTATGGAGTCCCTGTTTTTGTTTTCAAACTTTTTGGTGTTTAGTAGCAGTTGTAGTCATTTTCTTACATATGTGTCTGCATTTGTCGATTGCAGTAGAAATTGTCATGGATTTACCAGATATGCGAGCAACCCGGCAAAATGGTCGAGGGTTACGGGCGTTTAAGCGAGCAAGAGTTGAAGGGTGTAGTGAGTTTTCAGCTGTGGACTCGGAGGATGACAAATTTCCTTCGAGGAAAAACCCTACGAGTCGGATCCCGACAAAAGATGATGTTGTCATTGTAAGAAAGAACCCTCCCAACTTATTACTGAATTTTTATGAAAGTGATGATGAATTCTTACCCCCAATAAAGTGCCATAAAGTTTCTGGGAAGAGACCTTCTTCTTCTGAGTTTGATGAGAAACATGAACTTGAAGCTCCCAGATTCTTGGGTGATGCTCTAGGAGGAGGGATGCTTGATCAAAAGAAACACGAACTTGTTCCTCCAAATGCTAGCCGAACGGATGTACAGAGTACCATCAAGTTGTATCGAGAAATACTTGCTAACCTCAGGAAGGATAATGGAAGAAGACGAAATGAACGCAAATCAATCATATATTTAAAAGCAGCAAGTTTGCTTAAGAAGGACCACGGATGGGTCAACTCAACAAGACGAATTGGGTCTGTTCCTGGAGTTGAGGTTGGTGACAAGTTTCAGTCTAGAGCTGAGTTATACATAATTGGACTTCACTGCCAATTCAACAGTGGTATAGATTACCTGAAAGATGGAGAAAAGTTGGCTACAAGTATTGTTGATAGTGGGCGATATGAAAATGAAACCCAATCGTCTGATATCATGATCTACTCAGGGCAGGGTGGGAATCCCTCAATGCATTTTAAATGCCAAATTGAAGATCAAAAACTTGAACGAGGAAATCTTGCCTTGGTGAATAGCATGGATAAAAAAACTCCTGTGCGCGTAATTCGTCGTCAAAGGTTTAAGGCCTTTAAGAAGTCTACACTTTGTGGGAATAAAAAATTGAATAGCATGTATGTTTATGATGGATTGTACTATGTGGAAGATTATAAGCTGAGGAAGGGGGACACAGGTAAGCACGTTTACAAGTTTCTGTTGCGACGAAAGTCAGACCAACCTAAATTAACTCGAGGAATGGTAATGGATAAGCCCTCAGGTTGTAAGATGGGAGCTATTATCAATGATATATCTTATGGTAAGGAGAATAAGCCAATTCGTGTAGTGAATACAGTCGATTTTGAAAGGCCCCCGAGTTTTATATATCAAGTAAAAGCAACTTATCCGCCACTATTGAATGAACGGATATCCACAAGTTGTAATTGCACAGATGGATGCTCTGATTCTGAAGATTGTGTTTGCAAAGGAAACAATGGAGGGGATATTCCATATGATTATGGGAAAGGTCTTGTTACAAGGGAGGATGTTATCTATGAATGTGGTCCTTTGTGCAAGTGCTTTACCTCTTGCTTGAATAGGACAAGTCAACGTGGCATATCATTTCAACTTGAGGTATTTAAGAATAAATCTAGAGAATGGGGTGTTAGATCTAGGTGCTTAATTCGTAGTGGAAGTTTTGTGTGTGAGTATATAGGAGAAATTTTCATGGAAGATCAAGTGGGGCAAGGGAAAGGTTACATTTTTGATATAGGAACGGGTTTTGTTATTGATGCAACTCGATGTGGTAATTTGGGTAGATTCATTACACATAGTAGCTCTCCTAATCTCTCTGCAAGAAAAGTTCTTTATGATCATCACGATCACAGGGTTCCCCACATAATGCTATTTGCCATTAAGAATATATGTCCTTATCGAGAATTGACAGTGGACTACAATGAGCTATCAGAAACATGGAGGTATACTATATGGTTCTATATTTCAAATATGAATTTGTGAAGACCTTGCGTAATGAAACTTTGCTCCAGTGCCCGTGATAATATCTGAATTTATTGTATGTGTTCTTTCTTTGTGTTGTGTGCTATATAAGATTTGCTTTGGCACTTTAGGTTTTCTTTATAGGAAGACTTTATTGAACTTATGTATTTAATAAGAAATAGACTATAGTGAAAACCTAAAGAAGCTTCTGCTTGGAATGGAACCTTGCAATAAAAGCTTGATTCTAGGTCCTAAAGGTGTTTACTTTTGCTTTTGAAAGGTAGGGCGGGTTCAGGCTCATAAATTTTTGCGGGTTCAAGTCTGAGTTCGTTTTGGTTCAGACATATCTGAAAAGTTCAAATTAGTTGGTCGGGACATGAACATGCCCGATGAGCACATCAAAACTGCAGATTTCATGCTGGCTATACATATGGGAATATCTGCATCGGGCTGATATCCTGGTATGTTGGCTATACATATGGGCTGAATTCGAACCTTTTTTCGAGGTTGGACCAAACCTGGATCCGGTCAAACCAGCTTGATCTATTGACTCAACTGAGTTGGGCTGGGATGGTTTGAATTTGGGTATTCTAACCGAGCTCAACTGGATTTGTTGAGATAAGAAATTATGAATGACTAATGAACCTTATTGTGCACTTTTTAGGATGTGATATAACCATGAGACCATAAGTTGTGGTCAGTGTGCAGTTATTTAGTTGTTCTGAAAAATTGCCAAAGTATGATTATGCCATCTGTTAGTGCCTTTCTGTGCATGATTCAGTTCATTTTTTGGCATGTGTTATATCGTTTATATGTTACTGGGAACTGTAAGTTTCTGTTGCTTGAACTAACAATATCTTTGATGCAGGTAATTTTGGTCGGCGAGTTGGATACATTCTTACAGTTTATCTAATGCATATTTAAAGGTAATGACTGCCGCCGATTTCGCTGATTCCGGTTTTACAGAAAATTTAGCTATGCCTAGTGTGATGAAATGCCTGTTTGTGGTTGCAAAGCAAGTTTTGTGGAGTATGATCCTCTCCTCTTATTATTGGCACCTTAGTTCTTCACCTGTTCGAAGCATTTAATTCAAGGTCAATCAGATGATGACTAGGAGATTAATCTTGGCTAAAAAGAATTAAGGTTGCATTTCCATTTACAAAGATCAGATTTTATGTTCTATGGAAAGAAGTTAGCAGGGATGGCAGTATATCTGACTGGACTTGGGTTTCCTATGACTTGGACTCAACTTGAGTTTTCATTGCGGTTTGAGTTTGATTCGAAGTTTGGTCAATCTCGAGGATTATAACACGAGTCTAGCCAATTATTTGAGTAGTTTAAAGTCTGATTAAGTCAAGGATAGATTAGGCCGTTTGATTCGTCTTCTATAATCTCGAGCTCGGCCTGATCTATTGACTTCAGATGGACTAATTGGTGTTAACATTTTTTCATCAGTAATCTTGAGCTCGGTCTGATCTGTTAACTTTAGATGGAGTTAATTAGGGATAAGATTACGTATTACTGGACCTTCCTAGATATTGTATATCAGCGGGATTTTAACCGAGTAATTGTTGTTATTGTTGTTTTTTAATTGATGTACTTTTTTTCATTTACATGTTCAAATCTTATGGTTTTGGAAAGTAGTAATGATTTATTTCAAGTTACGTCACGGGATGGTTCATGTGGTGAAATCAGTCTTCTTAAAGAACCTTTTATTCATCAATTTTTTCGTGAATTGAAAATTTTATAAAATTTCATGTGTTTTGAATTAAAAAAATTTAAAATATTTTACACTTCAAAATTCAAATTATCCATATGTCTACTCGCGAATTCTCTGTTAGTTACTATATATCATTAACTTACACACCATGCAAGTAACTAAATCCATGTACTAGGATACATTATTCTCTTGAAATAATATGCAAGCACGGAATCATTACTGTGACCTCAGCCATGGTTGTTTCTCTGTTGAAGATCCCACAGCGAAGAGTAGCCGTCGCCACTCGCACTGCCCCTGCCACTTTCACTATCACCGGAATATCCTGCTCCGTATCCACTACCACCTCCAGACCCAAAACCGTAGCCTGAGCCTGAGCCTAAATCACCACCGCCACTTCCAGAACCAAAACCATACCCTGAGCCTGAACCACCACCACTGGAATATCCAGCTCCTTCGTATCCACTGCCACCTCCAGACCCAAAACCGTACCCTGAACCACTTCCAGAACCAGAACCAGAACCAGAACCAAAACCAAAACCCCTACCAAAACCATTACGTGACCGACCGGAACCAGAGCCGTAGCCCCATCCAGCGCCTGGACTTGAACCCCAACCCCAGTTGTAGTTCCAGTTTGGACCATAGCTGGAGCCGGGGGCTCCTGGTGAGGAACCGGTTTGACCACTATGCTCTGTTGACATTTCAGGCAAGGTCTCTTTCTCCTTACCGGAGCCACTGGTGCCAACAGTGTGGTATGCAAAAGACACACCAAAGATCAAGAAAAGCAGGAAGAGAGCGAACTGAATTGAAGTGGTGGGTTTCATGTCTAGCCTTATAAATATGATTGCATTGGTGTTCAGTTCTGAGGAAAGAAGAAGATAGTTAGCTTGGGACCTTGCGAAATTTGCACCTTATAACATGGTGCATGAAAGTGGGATTGGTTTGATAACGACATAATGTCCCTCTTTACTTTTGTTTCTTACATTGCAAATGTAACTATAGGTTAAGTCAATTCACATACCCAATAAATTAATTTTAGTATATCCAACATATTTTCACTATCAAATAATCACTTTTTGTTAATGTTTAAAAATTAGATAAAAATTATATAGATAAGATAAAAAATTTAATGATTAAAAATTCAATTAATATAAGGCCGTTGAATAAAATTAGGGATTTTAAAATATGATTAAATAAGTAAATTATTTTTGTTTAAAGTCTAATTAAAGAATGAAATTATTAAATTAAAATTAATTAATTTATAAAGTTTCTAAAATTGATTAATTTATGAAAATTAATTGGTTAATAAAATGACTAACTTTTAAAAATAAAAATTATTAAGATAAATTAAATTAAAATATTAACTGATTTAAAACCTTTTTAATTTTTTAATACCTGCATTTTGCAAGTATTTTAAATGAGTCACAATTTGTGTAACTCGATCCCATTACCTGGAAATGGAAACCACTAGGAGGAGGACCACTCACCATCATTTGTGAGTCGATTTTAACACACGAAGCACTACCATTTCCAACAGAAATATTTGCCAAATTAATTGACTTCAACAGTTTTATAACGTGTCGATGATGTAGTCATATGTCAGCAGTATCAATCTGTATAATCCCAAATTAATCTCCACCAAAAGTTGGGATCTGATCTTTTGTACGGTTATAATGTTCCTATTATGTTCTATTAAATTTCATCTACACATTTACGTTAATTATAAAACTTATAATATTGATAGGATGGCGAAAAGCAATTATTTAAAAATAGAGTCAATTCAATTAGTAACCTTGAACAGTTTAATTTATTAGTTCAGTTTATTTTAATAACTCTTGTTATTAAAAATTGATGCATTTATTAATTAATTGGCTAATTTTGGAGAACTAATTAGTTTTTTTAAACTATAACAAATCAGTTAGTTTTTATCGACAGTCTTATTTTAAATTAAAATTTAATCTTTTTAATAGGTAGTTTTTAATCTTACACTAAAATATCAAGAGAACGAACTAAAAACGAAAAGTTTACTAGTACAGCTTGCTCTAATGCTAGAGTAGTTTAAAGCGTTAGAAGAACAAATAAAAAACAATGAATTGAGAATATCGGACTAATAACAGAAAATGTCAGGTTAAAATTTAAAAAATTAAATATTTAAATATTTTATTACCACTTTTAAAATTTGCGTTGTAATTGAAAATTTTAAAATTTTAAACGTTTTATTGCTATATTTTAAAGCTTGAATTATAATTAAAAAATTGATAAAAATTTTGAACTTTTTTTTTTAATTAACTCTCGTAAAAAAGAGTTCAGTCGCTACCCAAAAAGGTTCAAATATCTACAATCCAAGTAGATATTCTACAAAGTGTTACATTTTCAACACATACTTTTGAGTACCATGTCCCAAACGCAATTATTTCGTTGGGAGTAATGGACTCGCACGGTCATTCAGAAATGACAACAAGTTGACCTATTGCATTGTAAGTATTCAGCGCCAAGTAAATAGTATCCTACCTCTTTTGTTTTGTTGGAGAAATTTAAATAAAAAAATTTAAAAGTTAAAAAAATATCAAATTGAAAAATAAAAATAAAAATAAAATTATATTAAAAGTTTTAAAACATGATTAAAAGACATTTATCCTATTTATTAAAAAATTTTAATTTTAATTAAAAAGTTGTTAAATATAAACAAATACATTAATTAATTTTAATATATTAATTTAATAAACTTATCAATTTTTAATAATAAGAGTTAATTACAAAATTTCCAAACTTTTTTATAATTATAACCCAATTTCAAAAAGTGGTTTAAAAATGTTCAAACTTTTACTATATTTTAATTCTAACGTAAACAAAAAAAAAGTGACAATAAAATACTTAAACTTTTAATTTTTTTAAATTTTAACTAGAAATTAGTGTCTCCGTTAAATTTGGTGACGTAACTTACTATGTGTTCCAGAAATTCTAACTATCAATACACGTTAGCTAAAATTAACATAACAAATAAAAATTAATAAAACGACATCGTTTAATTGCATAAATAAAACTAACTAAAACATCGTTGTTTAAAAATGACCTAAATCAAATTACACAATCCCGATGCCCTCACGCTAAGGCATAAAAAGAATGAACTAAAAATGAAGAACTTCTTAGTGCAATAAAAATTACAATGCCAGAATAATTTAGCACTTTAAAAGAACAAAAAGAAAACAAAAAAGTTAAAAGACATCAAGAGAATACACATAACACTGCTGAGACTGCATAAATTCATGTAAAGATTCCATTTATAACAATGCCATTTTATTAATTTTCATCTCATGTGTTAGTTTTGACTAACCTATAGTAATAATTAAAATTTTTAAAACATGACAAGCCACATCACTAGACATTAATGTCAATTTAAAATGTCAAAAATTAAAAATTTAAACTTCTTATTACTACATATTAGAATTGAAAAAATTAAAAATTATTTTAAAATTTCAAATATAATTTTAATTTTTTACATTAGAAATTGATAGATAAGCGCATCCATCGGTAAAAGGCGGAAAATTTTTCCTTTAAGTTCTAGGATTTAATCTTTACAACCGCATCTGTGACTGTTATTGACCGAAACAAGTTTACACTGTTGTTGACTCATATGGTCTAATACATCAAACTGTATAACAAAAAAAATTGAAAAAGACAAACCCAAATCAATCAAAACATTCAACGACCAGAACATTCTAGTTAAAATCCCGCAATCTTACCCCAAACTAATCAGAAACTTCATTTAACATGAAATCAAAATTAGGGGATCTCGACGTTAAAGCCACTGCAACAATACATTACTAACTAATGTGTCTAGTGTGATGCAAGGGTTTAATAGGTTGTCAACATTACTTATAATACTTCAATAGCATGTCAACACCTTTTTGCTGACAGGAGCAAATGGATCCACCATGGAAAACCAAATAGATCTTGTGCAACAGAATAGGGGTCTGTGCAGAGCTTTGGCATTTCTTAAGCACTTGCTTCGACAAGTGATATTCAGGGCCAGTCATCCGGATACATAGATCATCTGTGCCACGTACCCAATCCCAAGTGTAGGATTGTGCCAATGATATTAAAAAAACAGACAATTAGGTGATGATTGTTCATAATCCAACCATATAAAATAAAAAATAATTATGAGAAACATGGATTATAAATAACCATCATCAACCGTAAACCACTTAATTGTGTCCTTTAATGAAAAACCACCTAATTGTTTCCCAAAATAGAATAATAAAAAATTAAGTAAAAGATCGCTCAGTTCAGCGGGGTAGTCGACATACAAACTTCTCATATCTAGAAGCCTGTAATCCGGTCTGTTGAGCTTGAAATTTGGAGGTCGTCATAGCGATCCGTTACAAAATAAACACTATCAATACAAACACTTCACTATGCAAAATTCAAAGCAAGACAAAGTTTTGTATTCGGAGAGTTAATGAGAATGCACGAGAACTTGAAAACTAACTCCAAGAATCTGTTGTTTAACTTGCACGCATTTCAAAATAAACATTTGTCATCAATCATCATCAGAATGGAATATTTATTCTCATCCATAGCTCTGGGAAAGCTATGTAGGAAGGTGTCCTAAGATTTTCCAAGTTTCATCCCTTGATGACATAAACAAAAACAAAGAGGATTCACGGCACTAGTACTGATTCTTGTAATGTCTCCAAAACAAGATTCAGATGCACACGTAAAGAGACTACCGATTTAGATTCAGAAAATGTAATTGAACATCACTTGGCATAAGAGATGTCAAGTGATGTACAATTACAAAATAAACACATCAATACAAAAACTTCCCTATGCAAAATCCACAGCAAGACAAAGTTTTGTATTCGGAGAGTTTATAAAAATGCAGGAGAACTTGAAAACTAACTCCAAGAATCTGTTGTTTGACATGTACGCATTTGGAAATAAGCATTTGTCATCAACATCATCATCATCAGAACGGAATATTTATTCTCATCCATAGCTATGGGAAAGCTATGTAGGAGGTGTCCTAAGATTTTCTAAGATTCATCCGTTAATGACAATAAACAAGAACAAATAGGTATCATGGCACTAGGACTGATTCTAGTAATGTATTAAAAAGTTAAGTTCAAATGCAGACGTAAAAACAATACCAATTTAGATTCAGAAGCTGTTATTGAACATCACTTAGCATAAGACCATCTCAGATCAAGTGTTGGATTATGATATTAATGCTTCATCCTCATCTTCAATAACGTTTGAAAAGAAACCAACAAATTCACAGCACCCATCAAAATTTATGCAAAAAAGAAGCTGAATGTTTGTAATCAATTCAAATATAGTAATATAAAATGAGATTACTCAGTGGTGGCCATAAAGACATAGGTTCGATTCTGCCAGCTGATTTCCTCAACTTGAAATCAGAAGAGGGAGCTGTGGATCCTCATCGTAATCTCAATTCATAGTAACAGATTAAAAAAAAAGGTTAATTTTTCCAAGAACCAAACAGACTAATCTAAACTTGATAGAGAAAGATAGGCATAAAGATCACTCAGTTCAGCGAATATCGACACGCAAAATTCTCCTCAATAAAAGAGAACCCTGCGTTCCGGTCTGTTGAGCTTGAACTTCACTGAATCATCAATGCGATCTCAACTTTACAAAAACCTCTCAAAACTGAAGAAACATCGTAGAAAAAGTCTCAAAATTTAGGTGCTACAAGATAGAACTCGCGGCTAAGAATTTAAGCATAAGTTGGCTGCCAATTTATAGGGCGTCAAGAGCTCGATTAGGGTTACTTCAGTGGGCTCTGTATCCAAAATCCACAGTTTTATAGGCTATAACTCTTTGCTGAGCCCAATTTGGAATATCTAATATCGTTTTTTAGGGTTTAGAATCCGAATTCTATTTAAGTTTTTTTTAATTTAGTCAAATATATATTAATTGGATAATTTTATATTATATCGATTTAATTTATTATAATAAATCAAGATTAAAATAAGAACTCAAATTTAAATTCTATAAATTCAAATATTTAAATTTAAATTTCTGTAAATGATTAATTAATCATTTTATCTAAATTAAATCTAAAGTTTTTTATCAGGACGGTGATTTTCAAATATTACACAACAGAATGTGATATGATGAGATAAAATGCAATAGAAGGAAAGATACAACGAACGGGTTACCTACTCTTAAAAGTCAAAGTGAACTCTTTCATTCCGAATTCTTGAATTCGAAAAAAAAAGGGAGGGGGGAGAGTTCATTTTATGATAAAAAATTCATTAATTTTAGGTATTTTATAACAAGAAAACGAAAGATTTGTTGAATTTCAAATAGTCAATTTCACTAATAAGATACGAAGGCTTACTTCACATTTACATTGGATGGTTCGGTGTTTTGGTGATCCCTACTTTATTGATCGTAACTTCAGTATTTATTGTCGTTTTTATTACTGCACCTCCAATAAATATTGATGACATTCGTGAACTTGTTTTTAGATATTCACTTTACGGAAATAATATTGAGCATGTTTTCCGTCTCTTCTCGATAAAGAAGTGGGTTATTTTTTTGCAAAATTGTGCACAACTTTATATAAATCAAATATAAACTTTTTTATCAATACTAAAAGATTATTTTTTAATCCCAAATTTTTTAGAGCCTTTAACTTATATATATATTGGTTGAATTATAGTTTATTACAAATTAATTAAATTTAGAATTATCATATAATTATAAGTCATTAACTCCTAATTAATTCATTTAAAACAATTGTTATTAATATATTTCTACATATTTTTAATATTTATTTTATTATCCCTAAATATCGAACAGGAATCGAAACTCAAAATAAAATTTAAAATAATGATTAAAAAATTCAATTGATTCAGTCAATTCAATTGTAAAAATTTTGAATAGTTTAACTTTTAGGTTCGATTTTTAACTGTTGAACTCAATTTATTTTAATAGCTTTGTTGTTAAAAATTGGTAAATTTATTTATTAATCAGTCAAATTTTATTCATAAATTGATTAATAAATTTTTATAAGTAAAATAAATAAATTAATTTTTATTTAATAATAATTTTCAATTAAACTTTAATTTTTTAAAAATATAGACAATTTATTTTATCCATATTTTAAAATTTTAAATTTTATTTAATTTTTAATCGATTTTATAACTATTTTACGCGATCCTCTATCCTTTTATCGAAACAGTGTATCTTTTAAGTTTTTAAAACATTGACTAAAAGAAATAGGGTGATAAGTCAAGCCGGAGAGGGAAAGATACTTGACATTCTTTGGATGGAATCTCCCCAAACAAGCTCCACTAGAATTGCCATCCATTAACCAACGCGTTCATGCCACGTGGTAAACCGTCTTATTATATTACCATCCAACTTAATTGCTTTTCTTGTCGTCGCTCCACTTTCACTTCCGAACAGAAACAGCAGCAGAGAGATCTTAAAGAGAGAGAGAGGGGTCTCTGAGCAGTTACTAAATGAAAGATGGCTTGTTTGAGTAGAGTTTTGGCGGTTTCTTTCCCGACGACTCCTTTTCGGCCGTACAATTCTTGTCTTTATACGAGCAGATTTGTAAGTTTAAATCGGAATTCGAAGTCGCGATGGCGATCGATGTCGCCGGAGGCTGATTCTTCTTCGTTCGGATCGTCTGTTGATTCTGATTCTTCTGAAAGAACCTCCAGCGCCGGGTGAGTTCCTCGTTTCCTCCGTCTTTCTGTTTATAGAGTTCAGTTTTATGCGAAATTTTGAGTAATAGGTGATAGACTGATGTTGTGAGATGTGAATCAGTTGATTAGAGGCTTGATGTGGTATTCTTTTGATTATAGATTTTGCATCATAGAAGGCCCCGAAACGGTGCAAGACTTTGCCAAAATGGAGCTCGAAGAGATTCAAGACAATATTCGAAGTCGTCGTAACAAAATTTTCTTGCACATGGAGGAGGTGAGAGCTTCAATAGAAACCTCGCAACATATTTTGTTTTATTTTTGACGCATAATTACTTGAGATCACCAGGCAGTTTACGATCAAATAGGCTAATGCTTTAGACTGATTTCACGATGAACTGAAGAGAATAGATATTTGACTATTGGGCCAGTTCTGACATAACGTTTCTTTGTTTTCATCGTAAAATTTGTACTGATTTATATATTTTTTATTCTATATATGTACGTAAATACTCGTCTCTACGTAGTTGATTCACTATTTCTGAAACGATGATCAGTACGCAGTTTTCTGTGAGATGTATTTGAATGCTCAAGAGTGATTTCAAGATAACCTGAAGAGCATTTATCTTTGATGAATTGTTTTGCTCTGTTCAAGTTTTGATGTTTTCTGATATGCTTTTCTTTAACTCTTTAATGTGAATTTGTTGATACTATTTATATCTGGAAATTTGTAGGTTCGTAGGCTAAGAATACAACAGAGGATCAAAAGTGCTGAACTCGGAATGTTAAAAGAAAAAGAAGAGAATGAGCTTCCAAACTTCCCATCATTTATTCCTTTCTTGCCACCTCTGGTTAGAATTTTTTGTTATTATCTCTATTTTCATATGGTCATATCTTTTGGACTGCTTTAGTTTTAACGTGCATTGTGAATATACTATTTGTTTTGTGCAGAGTGCGGAAAATCTGAAGGTGTATTATGCTACTTGTTTTTCACTTATAGCTGGAATCATCATTTTTGGTGGCCTTCTTGCGCCCACTGTAAGTTTGTAAAAGGTTTATGTTGTTGCGATTTGACAGATTTGATATGCATTAGTATGTTTCAGTTAGTAAGATGTCGAGCTTATTTCAATACGCTTGAAGTGTATATGAAATGCAAAATTTGAGTAGAGATATCTTTAGTTTTGGGACGGTTTAGTTTACTGTACACACCAGAATTGTAACTAACTTACTGACCACTGCTATCACCATGTAAGGCTGTGAACGGTAATGATTGATTCAAGAATGAGTTTTAAAGTAATTAATGTTTAATCCTTGAGCTTCTTCTTTTCCTATATGATTGAGCTTTTTATTTATTATCGTTTCAGCTAGAGCTGAAGCTAGGATTAGGGGGCACTTCATATGAAGATTTTATTCGCAGTGTGCATCTGCCTATGCAGTTGAGGTGTGGCACATGATTCCCTCTTGTCTCCGAGTGTTTTATGTTTGACTAGCTTACAATGTTGTTGCCTTTGATTTCGTTTCTGTATGATGCATTGCACATAGTTATCTTGAAAATCAGTTGACAGATTGTTATTTATCTTTTCACAACCTGCAGTCAGGTTGATCCCATCGTGGCATCATTCTCTGGAGGCGCAGTTGGAGTGATCTCAGCTTTGATGGTGGTTGAGATTAACAATGTAAAACAACAAGAACTTAAAAGATGCAAATATTGTGTTGGAACTGGTATGTTGCATTCTTTATCTGTATTCGTGCTCTTTCATAGATTTAATCAGGAGTAACTCCAAATTGAAGTCTTAAGGCCAAGTCCTTGAGTCGTTTCTGTATGCCATTTTCAGCCCATGAGGCTAACCAAAAAAGTGGTGGACTTTCTACTGTTTGAAAAACTGTTCTGGGCATACTTTCTAATCAATCCATGTCTCTTTGGTGCCCATTTTGGTTGTTGAGAGGATGAGAAAGGAAATGTCGTAGTCTGCTCAAAATTTCAATGCTGTTATACTTGCAAATTATCATCCTGTTTCCTTTTTGTAGTAGAACTTTTTTTTTTCAATTTTACATATAAGTTTAGACTGTTTCCTCTATCAATTTGATCTTTGGTGATTTTGTTTTCTTAATTTAGGATTTTATCTTGCTTGACCAATTTGATTCACTTTTGTTAATGCAAACCGAACTTGCAATAACAAAATACATGCATCTTCTACTTATTTCTTGCAAATGCAGGGTATCTTGCTTGTGCACGTTGCTCAGGCACAGGAGCTCTTGTACTCGTTGAACCAGTTTCAACAGTCAATGGTGGAGATCGGCCTTTGTCTGCACCCAAAACTGAAAGATGTTCAAATTGTTCTGGATCTGGAAAGGTGAGACTTTGAACGTTTTGTTGTATGGCTTTAGTATATTCTATATTCTGCCTCCGGATCTCATATTTGTTGTGGAATGCCTTGATTAGTTGTTTTTATTCATTTTATGATTCTGTCATTATTTTGCTATCATCTTACTGGCATTGCAGTTTATCTTAAAAATTTGTTAGCTTTGTGTAATGTTGTTCAGTAGTAGTTTAGAAAAATGGTGGACCTTTCAGAAAATTAAAAAATTTTCAAAATCTTGTGGCTAGTCGCTGTCGCTGTCACTGTCACTGTATTGTATGAAAATGTGATGGCTATCGTCAATAATCTTGTGAAAAGTTTTGAGTAGGGAGGAATCATCCTTCTATACTCTGCATTTGTTAATGGACATAATCATCTTTTTGGCTGAACCTTAAACATTTATGGTATTGTTTTGCTAATATTTGGAAATATCCTTTTGAAGTTTCTCTCTTTCTACAATTCTAATGTATGGCAGGTCATGTGCCCTACATGCCTTTGCACTGGAATGGCAATGGCAAGCGAACACGACCTGCGCATAGACCCTTTTGATTAGATGCTTGTTTTGCTGTATCATGAGCAAGATGCATTTTTTCATGTAAATAGTGGAAGTTTTGGATGCAGAACACCGGTGAGTAATTACTTCCTCATTCCAACTTTAATTATGTAAAAGTAAGTCCTTATCTGTTATGTCCTTAAGTGATGGCCTCAATGTATGTTCAAATAACCAAAAGAAATAGGCCTTATATTGTATAAAATCAGAGGGACGACGTAAGAGAAATGGTTCTGCATACCTTCTTATTGAATGCTGGAAAAAGGCAAAGGTACAGAAAACTGTAACAAACTTGATAACAGAAAAAAAATTATGAAAAAAGGAAATGTAGGTTTGTTGGCGAACAGAAGGAATCTTCTAACAAAATGGGTCCTATTTTATACGTACGAAAATACACATATAAAAACTTTTCTTGATATATTGTGCATTCTTATCATGGAATACCTAATTTTGAAAATATTAGGAAATGGGGTCTTAAAATTTGAAGTTTATAACTAGTCAAACTGAGTCATCCTAGTAAACTGGCTTTTCGAAAATTTAAAAATGCTGAACTACTTTTCACAAACTTCTTGTTTGTCTGATATTGTTTTTTTGCGTTGTTATAATGCTTCTCTACATCTAGTTTTCAACTTGTAACATAACTTCCTCCCCTAGAGAATTTCATAAACTGCACTTCTGTTGAGATTTGGAGTTTTGGTTTCATTTATGGTTTGCGTTGTGTTATTAAGATGCATTAAAGTTGCGTCGAACCGTGGAGACTGGAGAGATTTACCCCCTGCAATAATCTTAGCTTTGAGCGCATTCTTGTACCATGGAGAGATTTTCTTTTGGGGTTGAAGTGGGCTACTTTCGATTTTATTCCGTTACGGCGTCTTATTATTTGTTGGATGCATTTTCTATTTCATTTCTTCGTTGTTACTATTTTCAACATTCTTATTTGCTCTTCAAATTGCAGAAGCCTGAAAAATGGAGTCTTTTTCTTCATCCACATTTTGCAAACTAATGGAGAACTTAAATTCATTAATCAACTTTCAACTTCAATTATTTAGGTCCAATTAGAATTGCTCTTATCTCCATGGACTTTTTTTTTCCGCCTTAGTCTTTTAACTCCTCATTTTAAGACATAATAATGGGTAATATTTTAGGTTTGGTAGGTCAAACTCGAATAAATTTTAACAAAAAAAAACTTTTGATCTTATTCTATTTTATTGATAAAAACTTTGAACGAAAAGACTATGCATTTGGGTATATAAAAACCACTTGCGAAGAAATAATTAATAGTTATTTCAAATATTATTTTAGTTATTAAATCAAATTTTATTTAAAATTATGTTTTAAAGATAGTTTAATTTAATTCTATTTATTAGTAATTGTTAATTTAATTACAAAAATTAAACTAAATTATTGAATAAAATTAAATTATTTATAATTCTTATTAATAATTAATATTAAATAATTAAATATATAACATCAAATTAAATTAAATTATTTTTAATTATTAATATATTAAATAATTAAATAATATATTTAGTTGATAGAAAATTAAATTATTAAGAAAAGAAAAATTTTATGATAGTTATAAAAATAGAAAGAAGCCAAAGCCAAAATTTAAAATTTTAAACAAATAAAATTTTTAACTGAATTTGAAACTAATAGTAAGTCAAAAATAAATGAAGCACTTTTGGCTTTGGTTTAAATCAAATTTGATTTCTCTTCTAACTTTTCTATTTTGAATTTTTAATTTGTGTAAAAATAAACTTCTCAAATAAAAATAAAAACTTTGTGGTTATTAATATTAATAATTAAAATTGTAACTAAATATGTATCAACTTTATAATCAATTAAGTAAATAGTTTTACGTTAATTTTATATAATTTACATTAATAAATACTAATAATAAGATTATTATAGTAAATATTAGATAATTATATAAATAAATTCATCAACTATATTAATTTCGTGGTATATATTGTTGAAGTTATCATTTAAGATTAAATAATTAATATTTTTCATAGATTAATGTTTTTTAAAAGTTGAAATTACTAAAAATAAATTTGTTTCTATTTATGGTTTTTTCTTTGCAAATTAAGTTAAAATAAATTGTTTAAGTTTGGTAATACTTCTGCCAACTAGAATAAAAGATCACATGAAAACAGCTAATCTCATGCAGACTCTGTACATCTTGTTGCACAAATTGCATGGTATAAAAAGAACTTGTTTAATTTTTGTCAAAGCTGCCGATCTCTTTCTCGAAGAGTTGAAGGTTTAAGTTCTGGCTTCTAAGGTATCGGGAAGGTAAATCACCCTCGTTAAACTAAACTGATGTGAAAGATACAAGAGCATCTTCATCTTCTTCCAAGCAACCTCTTCATCTTATCAAATTCTTAACTAGAAAAGGAAGCAAAAGCCCACCTTGACCACTTTGGAACGAATTCTCTCTCTTTTGTTTTTTAATTTTCTGATTTTATTCTCTTACAGTTTTTCATAAATATAATATAATTTATTATCAACTATATATATATTATTTAATTATTAATACTAATTATAAAAATTAATAATTTTCAAAATAATTTAAATAAAAAATCCTCAAATGTATAAAATAATATTTCATTTAAATTTATTTAATCTATTTATTTATATAAAATACATTGTCAAAATTTATATAATATGTAACAATGAAATACGTTTTTAATAAAAATTTGACATAAAGCAAAAATTAATTTTTATAGTGTTTATGAAAACAAAAAATTCAAAATCAAAATCAAAATTACAAAGTTTATTAAGAAATTTGATTAGTTGGGATTCTTAATCTTCGTTTCTTGTTTTCAATTTTCCATTTTTCATATAAAAATAAAAATGCATTTTATCGTTAATGTCAATATGTTAGATCAAACTTAAAAATAACTAAATAAATAAATATTTTTATTTGTACTTCTTAATAAATTATCAATAAAATTATTATATTCTAATATATAATTAAAATTTTATATAAAATTAATATCTATTTCTATATATTTTAATTATTAGAGCAAATTTGATTTCTAATTTCGTAGATTTTCAAAATCATTTAAAAATTTTAAAATATATTTTAAATTAAAATTTTAAAATTTAAAATAATTTGTATTTTTAAGTAAACTAATTTGGAATTAACTTGTTTCTTTGAAAAATTAAAGCCATTTTTAAAAAATATAAACTAATATTTAAATTATTTTTAAAAAGATTATAATACAACATCATAATTAATTTAATTGTAATTAATATTTTTATTAAAATTTTGATCGCAAAAATAAAATATTTCACAAAAAAAATATAAATGTTAACACATACTAAAATCACAATTGAAAAATAAAAGTCATGCCTCATATCCATGATTTTGGGTGGATCTCAACCCATACTTACAACAAATGGCTATCTAACAAGTAAAAGTTCAAAGTGAAATTTTGAGCGCATATTGTGTGATAATATTCGAAGCATGAACCTTCAAAATTTTCATGCTAGCATTAGATTATGGCTGTGTTTGGAAAGCAACGGATCAGCTATTTTTCAGCTGATCCGCTGGCTTTCAGCTGTTTGACACGGTCAAACAGCTGAAAGTTATGTTTGGTAACAAAGCAAAAAGTTGGCTGATAAGTGCCAAACCGCCAATTTTAAAACAGCTTCGACATAGCAGCGTTTTCTACTAGCTTTTTATGTTTAGTTGAAGATATGTCAATTATACCCTTTTAATTTTTGCAAGTTAAATTTTTACCTAATTACAATTAATTAATTGTACTAT
>JANQAP020000227.1:490305-502685 GCA_026874005.2 Erythroxylum coriaceum | reverse complement strand
GATATGTTATGGTATAAAAGCATGAAGATGAATTAATAATGGTTAAGGTGTTTTTTATTGGATTACGCCCACGTTATGGTAATAAGCTCACGTTTTATGACCTTTGAGTTGGACTTCGAAAACGGGGCCCAACACTCTGTGCCCTCTCACCTCCAAAAACCTTACCACAATAAACATCACTAATTCCTTTGCTCCCCTGTAATGTCCAAACCTCAAATCATAGCTTGTTTTTCCTACTTTGCCTCATCTTGAGTTAATGTTAGATATGCCTTGAATCTTCGTCTTATTATTCATAGGTATTTTTGGTACTTTCAGTATTTTGTATTGGAGTACTACATAAACTCTATTTGTTTTAAAATGTGGATCGTACTCTTCTTATAATTCTTCCCTTTCTGATAGTGAATTTGTGATCTACCATAAGCTGTGGACATATCCCTAATCAATTAGGGTAAACCACGTAAATCTCTGTGTTGTGCGATTGATTGTTTTGTTTCCCTTTCTTTTCTTTTTCTTGCTTGATTTTTCGTAACAAACTGGCATCAGAGCTTTTGGTTTTGTCTAAATCTATTACTCAAGCATAGCATTAAGAATGATAAATTTCCTGGAAAGAACAATTTTAGTCTTCGGTGCATCAAGATGTGTGCTCTATTGAAGCAGTAGTCGATCTAGACACCACTTTCACTAAAGAAGTCAGAATGAATGGATGAGTTCGTTTTTGTTGGACAAAAAGAGAAGGCATACTCAACCATTTTGTTATGTCTGGCGGATGAGATAATTTACGAAGTGGTGAATGAAGTTACTGTGTAGGTCTATGGATGAAGTTGGAAAGCCTATATATAAAGAAATCCTTGACTAACAAGTTGTTGGTCTTCTTATGAAGGAAAGTGTGCCTCTGAAAGAGCATTTGGAAGAATTAAACTCTATTTTAATGGATCTTTATAATGTAAATGTTAAAATAGACAACGAAGACGTTTCCCTAATTTTGTTAGTCTCTCTACCTCTATCATATGAAAATTTTGTGAATTCTTTTTTTACTGGAAAAGATACTATCACTTTAGAAGAAGTTAGTTCTAGTCTTTATACCCAAGAGCTTAGGAATAAGGTATTTGGAAATAATGGAGAAAGTTCTGTAGCTAGATTGGTGGCTGTAAATTTTGAAAAATCATAAGGACATCCTGAGAAGGGAAAAGGAAAGTAGAAAGGCGTAAGGAAGGTCTAAGTCTAAATATCAAGATTCGACTGTAAATCTAGGAGACATCTATAATTACTGCAAAGAACAAGGTCATTAGAAAAATGAATGTCCAAAGAAGAGTAAAGCAAAAACTCAACAAGCTACTATTGTTCAAGATGATTCTGCGTCAGAAGAAAATATGGTTCTTTTAGTGATTGATTGATCAGATTCAAAGAATAATTGGGTTCTAGATTTAAGGTAATCTTATCATATGTGCCTATATCGAGATTGGTTCACAACCTATAAGGAAAAGGATGGTGGAAGCGTCTTAATGGAAAACCACACATCTTCAAGCTAATAGGGATTGGTTTAATTAAGATCAGATTGCATGACGATACGATTAGATATTTAGATGACGTTCAATATGTGCCAGAATTTAAAAAGAACTTGAGTTCTTTAGGAGTTTTAGACTCAAAATGTTTCAAGTATAGTTGTGAAGGTGGAGTACTTCGAATGTTACCAAAGGTGCATTGGTAGTAATGAAGGGAGTCAAATATGGTACCTTGTATATTTTACAAGGAACACTAGTGACAGGTTCAGCTGCAATAGCTTCTCCTTCAAAACAATCAAAATCAGAACAGACTAAGTTGTGACATATATGACTGAGGCATATGAGCGAAAAGGGAATAACTATTCTACACAAACGAGGCCTACTTGAGGGGTACACGACATCTAATTTTGGGTTCTGCGAGCACTGTGTTTTCAGGAAACAATGTCGAGTTCATTTTAAGAAGGTCATGCATAGGATAAAGGCAACATTAGATTACATTTATGCTAATTATTGGGGTCCTTCTCACATTTCATTTTTAGGTGGAGCGAGATATTTTTTATCCATGATCGATGACAATTCCAGGATGACGTGGGTATTCATGTTGAAGCATAAAGAGAGGTTTCCAAAACTTTCAAGAAATAGAAGACTCTGGTAGAGAATCAGACAAAGAAGAAGATAAAATGTCTTTGCACAGATAATGACTCAAATTTTTGTTCAGGTAAATTTAATGAATTTTGTAAGGATGAAGGCATTGGTAGACACCACACAATTTGAGACACTCTCCAACAAAATGGAGTAGTAAAAAGGATGAACAGAAGATTATTAAAGAGAGCTCAATGCATGCTCTTTAATGCTAGATTGACAAGAAAGTTTTAGGTTGAGGCTGTTAACACTACTTGTTACTTGGTGAATCATTCTACAGTAACTACTATACACTGCAAATTAGAGGTATGGTTTGGAAAATTGTTGATTATTCTATTTTGAAAGTTTGTAGTTGTCCTGCTTACTATTATTGAATGTAAACTAGAATCGAATCAAAGAAGGGAATATTTATGGGTTATGGCGCTAGGGATAAAGGTTACAAAATCTAATCTCCATCAGAGTGTGGAGTTATTATGAGTAGAAATGTAATTTTTGATAAAAATTCTATGCTTTGCCGATTGTTAAGTCTATTGTTTCAGAAAAAGTAGATGGTGTTGATAAGCAAGTGGAGTTTAAAGCAACTATATTCATAAGGTTCATTGCCTACTAAACTGATTAAAGAACATTCCTATGTTGAATTAAAAATAGAGCACAAATAAGAATAAGAATGATCATATAGCATTTTTATTGATCGTCCCCGTAGGCATATTAAGGCTCCTAAAAAATATAAAGGCATGTTAGCTTGTGCATTGCAAGTGGCAGAAGAAGTGGAGTCCCTAGAGCCCTCCATATATCGTGAAGCAATTACAGTTTTTACAATCAGCTTAGTGGATTACAACTATAGGTGAGGCGATGGAATCTCTTAATAAGAATTAGATTTGGGAGCTTGTTAAGCTACCTAAGGGAAGAAAAGTAATTAGCTGTAAATGGGTCTTTAAGAAAAAGGCAGAAACTTCAGGTATTGAAGGTATATGATACAAAGCACGTCTAGTTGTTAAAAAGAATAATAAAAAAAAGCAGTTGATTACAATGAGATTTTCTCTCCAGTTGTCAAACACACTTCAATTCGAGTGCTACTTGCCTTAGTAGCATAACAGGACTTGTACTTAGAGCAACTTGATGTGAAAACAACTTTCTTGCGTGGAGTTGAAGAAGAAATTTTTATGAGTCAGCTAAAGGAGTTTGCCATTTGAGGAAAGGAAGATCATGTTTATTGACTTCAAAAATCTCTATATGGGCTGAAACAATCTCCAAAACAATGGTACAAAAGGTTTGATAATTTTATGACAAATCATGGCTAGTCCATATGATTGTTTTTTGTTTCACAACAAGCTCAGTGACGGATCATACATTTACTTGTTATTGTATGTAGATGATATGCTCATTGCGGCTCAAAACATGTTATATATTCGAAAGTTAAAACAACTTTTTAGTGTAGAATTTGACATTAAAGATCTTAGTGTAGCTCAAAAATTTTCAGAATGGATATTTACGGGGATCGAACTCAATAGAAGCTCTTCCTACCACAAAAGAGCTACATTCAGAAATTTTTATTTAAATTTGGGATGTGTACAAAAAAGCCTTTAAATTCTCCTTCAACATCAAATATTCATCTCTCTATTGAATTTGCACCACAATCAGAAGTAGAGTTAAAGTATATGGCTGGAGTACCATATGCTAATGCAGTGGGAAGTCTGATGTATGCTATAGTATGTACTAGGCCCGATATTGCACGCGTGGTTAGTGTTGTGAGTAGATATATGAGTCAACCTGGGAAAGAGAATTGGTAAAAAGTAAAGCACATATTCCAATATCTAAGAGGAATAGCAGATGTTAGCCTCATATAAAGAGGTGACATAGATTACTTGGTTGCTGGTTATTTAGATTATAATTATGTTGCAGATTTGCAATGTAGATAGCTATAAGTTCATATTGCATGGTTTTGTTGTTAGTTGGAAGGCTACTTTACAACCTTCAGTTGCCTTATCTACTACAAGAGCAGAATATATGGCTTTGATAGAAGCAACTAAAGAAGGCATCTAGTTGAAGGGCTTAATCAATGATCTTGGGCTACATTAGGACCAAGCTATAGTTTTTTGTGATAGTTTAAGTTCTATATGTTTAGATAAAAATCAAGTGAATCATGACCAGACTAAGCACATTGATGTTAGATATGTTTCATCTGTTCAGAAAAGAGAATCAAGATAAAGAAGGTTGGCACTGAACATAATCCAATATTTATGTTTTCCAAACTAGTTCATAATAGCAAGTTCAGACATTGTTTAGATTTGTTGAATGTTAATAGTTTCAAATAGTCCCAACATGGGGCTGGCAACGACAGAGTTCGAGAAGTTATTTTTAAATATAGGAGAAGATTCAATGCAAGGTGGAGATTTGGTAGATATGCCTTGAATCTTCACTACTTTTTGTATTTTGTATTGGAGTAATATTTTGTTTTCAAATTTGTTTTAGAGGATAAAGCAAATAAGGTGATTGAACAAGGTTCTTGGCACATCTAAGGCATGCTTTTAATGATTTAAAAATGAAGGCAAGGCCTCTTCCTAGATGAAATTAGACTAAACTTCATTCCAATATAGGCTATTATCCATCGATTTCCTCTTAAATACTAGTCATAAAAAAGGATAAGCTATATTGGTAGCTCCATAAGATGCATCCTAAGTTTGGATGAAAATATGACAAACCAAAGAAGAAAATTTTTTTCCCGATTTTGTATTGAGGATAAGCTTAGGAAGGAGTTCCCTAAGGTTATCTAGATTTAAAAGCTAGCTGAAGATGATAACCTTATGGATGATGATGATGTTATACATGTCTCCTATCTTTAGAGCTCTTCGAAGATTGAACATGTTTAGTTTTAGAAGTTAAAGGATAGGGTGAACACCTTAGAGGAAAATTGGACTATCTCAAAAGACGATGATAAGGAAACACTGGAAAACTCAACTTAGCTTATACCATCCACCAAATATTTTATGGACAAACTCTCCCACCTTGCTTCACCTTGCTTAAAGGATAACTAGATTAATAACTTCAAAAATAGGACCAAAAAAGCTAATTGGTGGTGGTGAAGCCACTAGGAAGGAGCTTACTATATCAAAGGAGACATCCTCAAAACACATTTTCTTTTAAAACAGATAAAGATAAGAATTGCATTACGTTTTCTTCTTAGGTCTTAAAACGACCCCTCGCCTCACTGTTGTTTGTGCAGAACCTTTTCGTGTCGTGGTCTCATCATTTTGCTTGAAACTTTAACAAAATGAGAGAAAATTATAGATAAATTACAGGAATGCCCTCTTCCCCAAACTTAAAATGTATTATGCTCACAAATTTATTAAACGTGAAAATGAACTATAAAAAGAAAATTTAAACACATAAAATTGTGAACAGATAATTTAAAAATAATTAAATAAATAAATTAAGATAAGGAAATAAAATAGAACAAAATAAAATAAAATTTTAAATAAGTGGGAAAATTAACTAAAATTCTAATAAATCACAAAATGAAAATAAAAAATATTGTAATTAACGAATTAAACTAACCTAATTGTTTAATTAAGAATTAAACCTAAATTTGAAATTAAGAAAACCTAATCAAGTAATTATGTAAAATTGAAGAAATTAAGCAACCAATTCACTCAAAAATTAAAATTAACATGTAATTAAACACAAACCTAATTTTAGTTAACTATAAAAATAACTAATTATCCTTAATTTCACCCAAAATTATCACAATTTAACAATTAGTGAGCAATATCGCACAATTTTGTAGTTCAATTTGAATTTTCAGTCAATTTATATGCAATTAATCAAGTTGAATCATTAAATCAATTGGTAAGGATAATATTCAACTATTAAACATAAAATCACACAAATTCTCACAGAATCCCAAATTCCTAAAATTGACATTTTTTGGTGAAAATCTCTAAATAAAATAGAACACCCAAATGAATCATGCATAGAATAGTTAAAACAATAAGAAAACTTACTTGAGTGTCACTTATTTGGTAGAAAAAAATTGGGATAGGTAACGGCAGAGAGTGAGAAGAAAGAGAGAAAATGGGAAAGAATGAGGGATTAAGGCCCGTTTAAAGAGTATTGTAGACTTACAAGGTCTACAAAATGGCTACACCTTGTAGTTGTGTAGGTCACTAAAGTGTAGCTTTTCACAAACTTATGATCTATTACACAAGCATGTATCTAACTGTGTAAGTCTAGACCAACGTGTAGCTCTCTGTAAATGTGTGTAACTTGAAAATTAGATGAAAACGCTTAAAATGTTTGCACTTGGGAGTCATTATGCCTTAACACACATACCTAATACCATAATTATACACAATCTCATTAAGATGCTCAAGTTTCGGACCTAAAACATATTAGAACTTAATAAAATCCTATTCTATCATCAAGATAAAAATAAAATGAAATAGATCTATTTAATGTCATTAACTCGATGTACCTTTCACGTATACCATCATCCATGATATAAGAATAGTGGCTTACTTCCACCTGTTGCTCAATATAGGAGTTTTGTAGCTTGTAAGCAAGCCACATGTTGTAAGATAATCATAAGGACATAATTTATAAAATTAATAAACTCAATTAACTAGATTAATGTTCTTTTCAATGACAATCTATTAATAAAATAAGAGATAACAAAACTCCCTAAATCTTTGGTTGACACAAGTAGTTTGTCCTGTAGAAAGTGGGCCCTTTATATTTAAAGTGGCTACTAATGGCTTATCAATAGTTTCCTTATTTTGTTCCTCTGTTAGTTCTTCCTTAAGCTCCTCTATCCTCTGTCCACTCTTCACTTTCTCTTTTTAGAAAAAGATTCTTCCTCTTTTTCTTCTTCAATCATCTTTAGCCACTTTTCTACTTCCTCTTCTTCTTGGACAAAGGCTTCCTCGTCTTTTTCTTCCTCTACTACCTTTGTCATCTGTTCATCATCCTCTACTACAACAGTAGTTACCTCCTCACCTTTTTGAAATGTAACTTCATTTATAAAATCAACCTTTATCTCTTATTCACTTTGAGATGTTAGTAAGCTCAGATAGTATGAGTTATTATGGTCAATATATTCAGGTGAAGAAAATCTCTCCTCGAATTCACGTCAACTAGCTTCACTCTTGGCAAGTTATTCTATTATTTTATTTGTAATACTTTCTTCTTATTATTGTTGTTATACATATTCTGTTGGAGCATAGTCATTCCATCCATATGCGTAAGGGTTGTGCCACTTTAAATTATATATATTCAAACAGTGTATGTTCTAAGGCCAGTTTTGCATGCTTGGTTGTTCGCACAGAGATTATATTAAAAAGTGGATATCGTCTAATAGAGATTATACTTAAGCACCACTTAATTCAGGTTGTGCTTTGTAGTATCGAAGAGTTGATCCGACAAGGAGGGTACTAGCCTAATCTTAAGTCGTCTAAGGCTCAGAGAAAAGAATAAAAAAAATGAAAACTACATAAGTGAACACAGAAAGTAAATA
Organism: Erythroxylum coriaceum; assembly: GCA_026874005.2. NCBI lineage: Eukaryota > Viridiplantae > Streptophyta > Magnoliopsida > Malpighiales > Erythroxylaceae > Erythroxylum > Erythroxylum coriaceum. The sequence goes on along the minus strand of JANQAP020000227.1, from coordinate 495,032 downwards.
TAAGAAAATGATTCAAGAATTGTAAAATGGAAATTTCAACAAATCAAAATTAACTGAGTAGTCACACAGGTCATAATGGAAATCCATCAAAAGAGTTAATCAAGTTATGAAAGAGGGCATTTTACCTATCATTAATGCTAATTTAGCCATTTATGTGTTTATGGGGTGTCGATTCTAGATAGTCGTAATGTTGATTACTCTCTCTCGAGTTATAACCATTAAACCCTAAATTGTAAATCCTAATCGAATTATAGAACTTGCAATCTCTCAATTCACAAATTACCCATAATTTTATTTAGTTCTAAAGCTCTCTAATAAAAAATCGGGTCTCTTGCGAGATCTCTCTATGAAATTACCGACTAGATTGATTAAGTGGTCAATTAGATTGCCTAACTCTCATTAATCCGATCTAATCATTTTTATCTGGCTCACCCTCTTGGTCTGTTACCGAAACATGCAAATACATTAATCAATCACAGCACCTAAACCAATAAATGCAAAAATAACTAAATTAATATTAACTCAAATTAAAATCCTAAAGGAGAGTTTAGAACATTATCAACAACCCGAAATCCATTTCCATACAATCCATATCAATTTTATACATTTAAATGAAAAAGGAAATGAAGAGAAAATAAACTTAGGTTGGACAAATCAGGAAGTTAACGAGATCGAGATACCACCTGATCCTGGGAGCAACGACGTCAGGATCCACTTCTTCTTCCTCCTTGCTCTTCTTCTTCTCTATCTCTTTTCTTTCTCTCTCTTTTTAGGGTTTCCAAATGTAGGCTGATTGTAAAACTCTTTTCTAGGATTACATCATAATGCTTTTATAGTCTTTTCCAATTAAGGTAACCCTAATATCTTTTTGGGGTCTAAAATGTCCCTTGAAAACTCAAATCTGGAAGCGACCCTATGTCTATCTACACGCAGGCCATGATTTTGGCCTTTAGTGGCAGGATTGTGGCTAGCTTGTTTAGCTCTCTGTCACGATCTTGGTAGATTCCCCATGATCGTGGCCTTGTGCTCGAGCTTCTATCATTGTGCGCTTGTGTTGGTGCTTCTGTCACGATAGTGGCCTACCTGCCATAATCGTGGGTATGTGTTTTAATTCGAGTCTCCTCTAAAACTCCTCCGAATGCCCTAAAACACTAATAAACTCATCACGACACGTCATATATATAAAATTGAAGCTCAAATACATGTTCTCACCCAAAAACACTTAAAACATAAATATTTATGAACTAACACAATTCTAACCTAAACATATACTAAATAATCAAATTAACAACTAAACACGCACCAAACTACCCACTAAAACATGATGCAATCTACAACTATCACTCGACATTCGTGGTTGTAATAATTACTCCTACAAATGTCATAACATGATATGGATAATGGTTAAGCTTCCAAAAACAAGTCAAGAAACATGTCTTTCCAATATGGTGATGTTACATATTGTGATGACATATCATAACTCTCATAATAATACTAACTGCTCCATCCTTCCATTGTGAGTTATGGATGTAGTGATGAATCATAAATCCTAGCAATAATTAATAAACTAAAAGTCAAAGTAGAGAAGTCAAAAGATAATTAAATGAGTAAGCTAAAAAAATAAATAAAGTGAAATAAAAAAGTATAAATTTTTAATGGTTAGATAAATAAAATCTAGGCTTTCCTAATATTATTGTACCTAAAAACATTGCTTAAAACTTTATTGAACCTAGGGTTAAGGTCAATATTAATTTTACTCTAAGTATATAGCATAGCTGTAGCTAACACAGGCAAGTACGGGTCGATCCTATGATGACGGTAAGTATTTAGTAGTTACCTTTTTTCTATTATCTTATCTAATAATTGCATTTTTGTTTTTAATTAAAATTAAGATAAACAAAAAAACTAAATTAGGATTTAACAATTATGAAATTAGGATGACTAGAGTACAAATAAAATTCAATATCAAATAGTAGTGTCTAGGTGATGAATCCTCTTAAGACTCCTTCAATTATTAACCTTTTATCATGCAATCATATTATTGATTATTGGATTGTGTTCTTAACTTATGTTAATAACTCTCTGAGACTATTAACTTCTAATCCATTAGTTGATTAATAGAAATCATTTTATTTAAAACCCTTGGGATTGCATTGTCGATTTATGAATTCCGCTACTAGGTTTGTCTCTAATATAGAGGAATTATGTTGACCGATCTCTAGGTTTGCATACAACTCCTTACTATTATGGTATATCTATTCATATAAGAGAATTTCTCAATCTCAATCATATGAAATAAAATCATTCCCTAATATTCCAGATATATTAGAACAAGAATAAAACGTATAATTAAATCGCAATAAATCAGTCAATATAATTGCATTACATAAAAGATTAAAATTTATTGTTATCTCGAACTAGGTTTCATCACACTACACACTAGACACTTTTAGTTACTAATTATAGAAAATAAATATGCAAAAAGACTAATAGAAAATAAAGAAATCATAATTCCAAATCTCCCTTTCTCTTCTATTGAATCTTTTTGCAAGTATGAATTTGATGTACTTATCTACTAGAACTTCTGATGTTAATTTCATGTTTTCCTTATCCCTTAATCAAAATTGTCACATTTGTAGGTGTTTTACATCCCAAAACTACTTAATAATTTGACTCTCCTTATTTTACCTTTATTCATGTCCTTTTATAGTGAAAAGTAAGGTTTTTAGGACATACATGATCGTGTAGCTCCAAAATACCTAAAATTATGACCTTACATGTTTATAGAGACTCACACGGGAACATACACGATTGTGTAAGTCCAAGTTGCTTTAAATCTTCGTTTTATGCCATGATTTAATTCAAATATTTCTCCTTTTTGTCCACGAAGGCAATTATCACCTATAAATGCACTTAGAACAAATTAAATACCAAATATACAATAAAACTATTAAATATTAAGGAAAACACAAGAAATATGAGTGTATAATTATAGTCAAATGCGCATATATCAACAAACCCCTAGATGGTAACACTCCTATGACATTTAGAAGGTCCTAGGTTCTAGTTGCAGGTGATTCTACACCTGAGCTTAAACTCAATTTCCACCTGATTCCACTAATGTTAGGAATCTTTCCCCCCTCATAAGATGTTCTTTGAGCCGGAGTTAGCAGGTAGAACTCCACACTCCATAGTTTCTTCTTTCACAAGAGAGTTGCTTTACCTGTGACGAAGCAATAGACCACGAAAAATTGGAAATCCATGGGACTGCAAAATATTCTCATCTAGACAGATGATGTATTTCTGTTTAATTTTGCTATTCGGGTTGATGCAAAGAAGGTTCTCCAAGTAGAACCATGGCACATGCATAATAATCCTATATTTCCATAGATTTGGAGACCTGGCTTAAGAATGGAGGATATTAATTAGGAGCATATTCCTCTATAGATATGTATTTATAGAGTTCCACTCAAGTATTAGACTACACCTAGACTTATTCATATTGTAAGTTTCAATGGAAACATAATATGCATAGACTAAGCTATAGTTGAGGTAATGAGCATTCAATTTGTTGGAATCTGTGTCCTAATATCCTCAATGACTGATTTTTTTCAACAAATCTTAGAATCCTTATTTTTTCAACAAATCCTGGAATTTGAAAAAGAATGTTATAACATACGCTATCGTTGAATTCTTCAATAAAGGTCAAATGTTATCAGAAATTAATGTCAACTTTGTTACTTTAATTCCTAAGAATGGAGAATAGAGAATATTTTCTGACTTTAGAAACATTTATTATTGCAACACTATTTACAAGATCATTTGTAAGATCTCTGCTCAAAGGATGAAAGAGGTTCAACATAAATACATTGATATTTCATAAAGAGCCTAATTACCTGGTAGAACTATAGGGGATAATAATATGTTGATGAAAGAACTTGTTAAAACGTACACCAGGAAAAGAGGAAGCAAGAAATTTATAATTAAGATAGATCTAAATGTCTTTGATAGGCTTTATTTTAAACATTCTTTATAGTTTAGAATTTCCTGCTATCCTTATTCAATGGATTACACAATGCATTACCTCTCCTTCTTTCATGATATTGGTGAATGGTTAGCATGGTAAGTCCTTCAAAAGCACTAAAAGAGTTAAATAAGGAGAATCTATATCTCTTTATATCTTTCCACTTTTTATGGAAGTATTCAATAGAACTTTGAAGAGAGTTGTAGAGAGAACAAAAGGTTTCAAATTTCATGCTAAGTACAAACATCTATATGTCACTAATCTGTGTTTTGCAGATGATCTCATTCTCTTCTCCATGGCTGATCAGACTTGTGTGTTGACTTTTATGAAAACCTTAAAAATTGCATATGAATCTCAAGAAGACGACTTAAGAAGTGTGCTTTGAACTCACTTTAGCTCTTTCGCTTCTGAATTATACCTAAAACCAAATATGAACTAAAGTGAATGTATTAAGCATTTCATAGCATTAATCACTAAGTGTTATGGAATAAACATACAATCAATTAAGCACATATCAAGTTCCCCCACACTTAGCTTTTGACCGTCTTTAGGCTAAATGTTGGACCCCAAACTTTTCTTAGAAGACTAGAACTAATAAATGAGAAATGTAGAGAAGTTCATATTTATGTTTTGGTGTTTTTAGTGGATAAGAGATTTCGAAATGAGGAGAATTAAGGTGAGAATTAGAAGTAGAATGAAAACA
>JANQAP020000227.1:427435-446399 GCA_026874005.2 Erythroxylum coriaceum | reverse complement strand
TTTACATGTCTGCCAATATTTTATAGCAATTAACTTTTTTTTTTTTTTGAAACGGAGAAATTCACAACCGCTAAGGATGCGCACTGGTTAAACTTTTAGATTGATGCAATAACCTACAAATTACGTTAATCAAGTACTTCACACTAGGTAAGCCCTGTACGACAGGCTCAATCGAAAGAGCGTAAATAGGGAGATTTGAACACAGGACCTTTTGGCCTCATGTCTCCTACTCTACCAACTCGACCACCCCCTAGGGACCAATTAACTTAAATGCATGTTAATATTTCATAGAATTTTATACAAATTATAGGTTATAGCATTTCAAGCAAATTAAGAAATATATGTATTCAAAAGATAATAATTATGTATTTTTAGTATATGAAGAGTATGCAAATGGTTTCTTTCATCAAATTTGAAATTTTGAAAAAAAATTGCTCATCAAAACATTTTAATATCGAGAAGCATATTAAGATGAACAATCACTATATGCATTAAAGTAATAGTGTAAGGGAACTTACTAGATTGTGGAGGTCCCATCTTCAATAGTGATTTATGCTTTTCATTGAATTCTCAGTTTTATAGCCAAAGAAAGGTTTTATGCTCTTAAGTTGATGGTTTGAAGCCCTTAGCAGGAAAGAACAATGGTCAATTGGTATGCAACTCAGTCCTTGCAGGTTTGTAGCAATCCAAATACATTGAGAGTTTTGAGGATTCTCAACCTTTTATGCAAGAGTTTGTGTAGAAAGAAGAGTAAGGTAATGTATGTAGACTTTTATTGAATGCATACATCCGTATTTGTTATTGATAAGGTTGAATCTGAGAAGTACAAAGAATGATAAGGTGATGATTGTATACAAATAGGATAAGTGGTAATCTTAATTAAAAATATTTACAACAGAAAAGATAAGATTATGTAGTAGATGATGTTTGTTAATAGTTTGTTATCGATGTTATAAGATTTTGAGGTATAATAAAGAATAAAGAATTATCTACCCAATTGTGTAAGAATTGAACAAATTCTAAATATTTTCATTTCTCTTTTAAGTATTATTAAAGGTTTTAAAAAGTATTTTATTTATTTAAAAATTTTATTAATATCTTATAATATATAAAGTATTAAAATAAATTTTTACTAAATTTTTGTTAAATTAAAAGGTAAAGTCTTTATAATTGTTTTTTATTTTTTAGTTTAATTAAATAAAAACTTAATAAAAAACTATCTCTTAATATTTCTAATCCTATACACTTGTACGGTATTTATTTATTTAAAATAATTAAATTATTTAAAAAAACAAGTAAAATGTTTACTTCTTTTATCTTATTATAAAATCTCATTTGTTTTTTTCCTATTTTTGGCTTTTTGTTTTTGTTTTTAAATTTAGTAAAGAAACATGTTTGTTTATATTTTTATTTTTATTTTTTGTTTTAGTTTCTTCCTGTTTTTAGAATTTATGAAAACTATAAAAGGTGGTTTTTATTTTTTTTCCATAATCTGGTTTAGTATCAACTAAATATGTATAATTTAATTATTTGATAAATTAACTATTAATAAAAATTATGAATAATTTAATTTAATATTATATATTTAATTAATGTAAATTAATAATTAATAAAATTTATGAAATATTTAATTTTATTAATAATTTATTTAATTTTTATAAATAAATTAAATATAATTAATTAAATAATTATTAATAAATATAATTAAACTTAAATTATATTCAAAATATATATAATTCAAATAAACTTGATTAAATAATTAAAATATTTTTAAAATAAAATTTAACTTTTAAATTATTAGTTTAAAAAATAATTTTATTCATAATTTATTAATAAATATTATATTAGAGATTTAAATAAATTTAATTAATTAACGATAATTTATCTTTAAGTTTTATCTCATATGTAATTATCATCAATAATAAAAATATAACTATATTAATATTAACAATCTTTTATCTAAAAGAAAAACAGAAACTAAGTAAAAATAGAAAACAAAAACTAAAAACAAAAAAACAAAAAACAAAAAACAAAAATGGAATATCTCTTCAAAAGTTTAAGAAATCAAAGATAATAGAGATAGATAACATTAATCTCATGAACTCGTTATATTATTATCCATGCATATCTATAAAAATAAAAGCATAATATGTTTTTAAAATGAAGTTAAACCGATAAGAATAACGTTTATTAAGAATTTAAAGTTAATTGAAAAAAGAGATGTTAAATAAAATTTAATTAATTAGTTTTAATATATAAGAATTTATTAATTTAAAAAATTAATTAATTAATTAATTAATTGATTAATTTTTAATAAAAAATTATTAAAATAAATCGAATTGAAACTGAAAAATATTTTATACCATCAATCATCAACGAATTTTGATCTACTTGGAATTGCAAAATATTAACATTTTCTGGACTTTCATATGTTTAAATTATTTTTAATGTTAAAGATTATAGTAATGATTTAAAAAGTTAACTTATTCAAAGAATAATCCTTGAGCTGTTTTTTTTTGTTTTTAATTTTTTGATTTGATTTATTTTAATAACTTTTATTATTAAAAATTAATTATTTTATTAATTAATTGGCCAATTTTTATTGAATTTTTTAGTATCTAATTTTCTATTAACTAGAAGAGCTTTGGAGTTTTTTTTCCCCTTCAATACTTTCATACTTCTGTAGTTTGTTACTAACCCCTCTCCTAATTCAATTCAATTTTCCCCAATTTACACAGTATTTCTTCCATCGTGGTTTTTAATTTTTATTTTTAGTTTATGCTTTTCTTCAAATAAAAACAAAAAATGATTGATCATTGATGTGAAAGTAGTTATATTTTTATTATTAATAATAATTACATATTAGATAAAGTTTAAAAATAAAATTTTTTATTTAATTAAATTTATTTTAACCTATTATATATTTTTATTAGTAAATTATCAATAAAATTTTTATAATTAATATTTATTTTAAATATATTTTAACTATTAATTAAAATTTTATTTGAAATTTATATTTTTTGAAGATATTCTAAATTTAATTATAAATTATTAAATTAAATTTATTTAATTTAATTATAAAATTAAAATTGAATTATTCATAATTTTTATTAATAATTAATATATCAAATAATATATATTTAGTTGATAATAAATCAGATTATTAAAAAATCAAAAAATCAAAAAAACCATTTTTTATAGTTTTCATAAAATTTGAAGACTAAGTAGAAACAAAAATAAAAAAACTCAAACAAATAAATTCTTTTACTAAAATAGAAAATAAAAATATAGATAAAAACAAAATAAGAAGGTTTTGTAACTTTTCTTTGTTTCTTTAAAATGTGATATAGGGGACAAATAAATTACTTAATAAAATTAAGAAAAATTCATGTTAGATCCTTCATGTTTGTTGAATTTGTAATATTGAAAAAATAATTATTACATATTTTTAAAAGATATCTTTTAATTAGCTTAATTTTATAAAGATAATTTTTGGTGATCATTAATGATTATTTTTAATTATCCACATTAACTACAAAGTTTTTTTTTTATATTTCTTAATCCCTTTTTTCATTTCTTAATCCCTTTCAAGTTGTCCTAGTTGAATGAATCAGTTTGCAATACTGTAAGTCTGTAACTAGATATGAAAAATTGGGAACAGTAAAAATAATGCCACGGCACATTATCTAATCAGGGATGTCTTCGAATACAAAAGGCCGTCCCTTGTTTTTTCAGTGCGAGCAGAACCAAAAGTCTCCCAGAAGCGTGGAGCCCTAACATTAAGGCACTTTACTCAGAATATTCCTTTTATGCAAACAAAATCTGCTGTATATCAGCCAATATATCTTAACCGAAACTGAAGTTTGAATCTCTATAAATAAGATCATCATCTTCTCTTGAAGAAACCCGTCATAGAAGAAACCCGCAAACATGTTAAAGCTAGCTACTATCTACATGGCTTCCAAGGCTTGGTGTGGGAGTGCAATTCTTTTGGCTCTGTTATTCACCATAGTTAAACCATCCTATGGAGGGATCACCAGCAAATATGTCAGGAAGGCTCAACCATCCATTGACATGCCGGTCAAGGACTATCCTCCGCCTAAAGGCTACAATGCACCTGAGCAGGTAAAGTTACCGCCTTTATCTGCCACAAGCTTCATTGCAATGGTTGCGTTTGTTTCTTTAATGAGCAAAGTTTGATAATGTGCAGGTTCACATAACACAAGGAGACCATACTGGGCGAGCTATTATCATCTCATGGATTACCCCTGTTGAACCTACACCGGATACTGTCACATATTGGCCTGCAAAAAAGCCTTGTGAGAAGAAGGTGGCAAAAGCCAGTACCATTACTTATAAATACTACACTTATACTTCTGGCTACATACATCACGCTACCATCAAAGATCTAGAGGTTATTTATCCAATAGAGTTCTACTTTCCGATTTGTATGCCAACAGAATTGACGATACTCTTTGGCTGACGCGAATATGTTTTTCCTACTAATGCTGCAGTATGACACCAAGTACTTTTATGAGATTGCTTGTGACGAATCAGTGCGTCAATTTCACTTTAGCACTCCTCCTGCACCAGGTCCTGACGTCCCATATACATTTGGCATCATTGGTAAGTGTACAAGGAAACTACTCTTCAACTTTTTTGCTTCTTGATATGGTGCTCATTTGAGGACGAGTTCCGGTTCAGGTGATTTGGGACAAACATATGCGTCAAATGAGACTTTGAGTCACTACGTATCCAACAAGAACGCGCAAGCTATGCTGTTCCTTGGTGATCTTTCGTATGCCGATGACTATCCTAACCACGATAATGTTAGATGGGATACATGGGGTCGTCTGGTTGAACGTAGTGTTGCTTATCAGCCATGGATATGGACACCTGGCAACCATGAAATTGATTTTGATCAAGACATTGTAAACCCCCTTTCCACTTGGATATTCAGCATTTATGATCAAAATTCATAGGTTTAAAGCAGCTTAATTTGGATTGGTTGATGATGTTTCAGGGGGAAATTGAGCCTTTTAAGCCATATAACCATCGGTGCCCGACACCATACCAGGCCTCCGGGAGCACGTCTCCTCAATGGTATTCTGTTAAGCGTGCATCTGCCTACATTATCGTACTTTCTTCTTACTCTGCCTATGGTAAGATACGCCTTGGCTTGCATGATTTTTTTTAGTTGCATAAACCTGCTGCTGCTGTTGATTGGTGTATGAGTATCTATCGATCATGTCCAGGTAAATATACTCCACAGTACCAATGGCTTGAGAAAGAATTTCCAAAGGTGAACAGATCAGAGACTCCTTGGCTAATCATCCTTGTTCACTCTCCATGGTATAATAGCAACGGTTACCATTACATGGAAGGAGAAACCATGCGAGTGCAGTTCGAGAAATGGGTTGTCCAAAATAAAGTAGATCTTGTCTTTGCAGGACACGTGCATTCATATGAACGAACGGTAAAAAAAAAACAATCAGCAATAACTTTAGTGTTGATTTCCTTGAATATTCATATGATGGAGTCATATCCCATGATTGCAGTTTCGAATATCAAATATAAAGTACAACATCACAAATGGACTGTCTTTCCCAGTAAATGATTCTTCAGCACCAATGTACTTTACGCTTGGAGATGGTGGAAACATTGAAGGGCTTGCAGCGGAGTAAGACACTAGACGATGAGATTTTGAAATCAATCCTGAGATAAGGAGATATTACAGTGTTACTTACTTGGGTTAATGTATGCAGGTTTAGTGGGCCACAACCTAATTACTCAGCGTTCAGGGAAGCGAGCTTCGGACATGCAATTCTTGATATAAAGAACAGGACTCATGCTCACTTTACATGGCACCGTAACCAGGATGACAAGCCTGTTGCAGCTGATTCAACTTGGGTTTTCAATAGATACTGGTTTGCTCAAGACGAGACCAACTGCAAATTACCTGCTTAACAGTGGAACTACAGCTAGCTGTAGGAGTGGGACTAATAAAGTTACTTTCTTTCGAGCTGTACCGAATACCTTACTTCTTTAAAAAAATTAAGTTTTATATTATTTTGAAGTGTTAAGTTAGTGTCTCATGTCATTGCTGAAGGGTTGGTACCATCATGATTGATAATGTATTTGTCTCGGCTTCCTGAAGTAAAAGTTCCATCACTCCAGGAAATTGCTCCTACCCTTTAAAGTTCCATCGCTCCGGGAAATTGCTTCTACCCTTATTCTCTGACCTTCCAAGTTTCGAATATGTGATATAAACAAATAAAATCTTAGACATTTCAGTCAATTCAAGATCTAAAGCAGTTTCTGAATCACTTAGCATCCCAAACCTGAACTTTGGAGTGCATGAAACCAACTGCTAGATTTCTGCCATCTTCAGACCAGATTTCACTTGTCAGGCGATCAGTGTCATCAACTTCTTCTCAACTTTGCAGGTTTCTGCACTCCAGAAGTACAATGGTGAGGCCAAAGCAACAACAACAATATTGTTCTTTCCCCAATCCATAACGTTCGCATAGAAGTCATCACTAACGTTAGGTGCCTCCAAAATCTTAGCTGCCACCTAGAGTTCCACACAAACATCATGAGATAGTCTGAATCAAAGTTCAATAATGAGCACCGTAACCATTTAACTCCTATATCAGAAGCTCATAATTCTGATAGTGGACTAAATATGTCTTGTCATTACTAATGCTATCATCATGACTTGTACCTTGAGCAATCGTCGAGGTTGATGTGGCTTAACCATATTACTCAAAGCCTCTGCGTCATCATTTCGCATCTTATCAAAGTGACGAATAGATTTTCTAATCGATTTTGGGCTACCTCTGATACCAACATCTTATATGGTCTCTCATCCGAGTCCGTAGATAAACTATCTATCAATTTCTGTCCATACACCTCCTGCCACAGAAAAAGAAACAAGAGTGAACAATCAACCTACAGTTATCAGAACATGGAAGTACATTTTCACAAGACCCCTTAACACAAAAATTCAAAAACCATATACAGGCAATTATAAGAGAACCAGAAACCGTAAAAAAACAAGCAACCACGTTACCGATTTCTCAATCCAAGAAAGCCATAAAGGACACTTGCAGTGTAGAAGAAACGTACTCCAAACTTGGGTTTATGAACTCCATCAGTCCTGTCACTCAACAATGTGCGGGCTTGATCAAAGGTTCAACAAACTCCTGCTGGCTTGCTGGGTATAAATTGATCCCCCTAAACACAACAGAAAGAACAAGACGCATTACAAACAAAATAGAGAGAAGAAAACTCTGGCCTCAAGTAAGTGACTTTCACAAAGAAAATGATCAGAGAAGAGATGAAACAGAGAAGAGAGTGTCTTTGCAGGAAAGTCATAATGGGCTGGAGAGTCAAGAAGTCGCCGTGGAGAATACCAATTTGAATCACACCAGTCCCTTCCTGCTTCGATCCATTCTGGGAATGAATCAAAGAACACAACCCTCCATACGAAATGTCTCGAGTTTCTCTTTTCTTTCCTTAAAAGATGTTTGATGATGATCCCAGAAAGTACCGTTAGAATTGGATAAATTACAGTTTCAAAGTGCTTCTGTCAGTTATTCTCTTTGATTCAAAGGGCGCCAACTCTTATAATCTCTTCTTATTTCTCAATCTTATAATCTATAATTCATAATCCATTCTTTTTCAACATAAAAATTTCTTCTTTTAGTGTACAAGAGATTAAAAGTTTACTAAAATTCATAATCTCTTCTTTTTTAATATAAATTTCTTTTAATGTATAACAGATTAAAAATTTAACAACTTTGCTAGCATATATATTGCTAACAATACATACATGCATACACATAATATATATATATATATATATACTCTTTTTTTTTTTTTTTTTTGTGGTGGATAGTTATTATTGTTCTCGAGGAAAATTACTTTGAAATTCTTCTCAAAGGGAATGTTCACTTTTCTAACTTAGACATAGTCAAATCCTTGAAAATCTTAAGACAATAACAGGGCTGATGCAGCATCTTGAAGAGGATTCAAATCACCTATACCCAAATAACCTATGCCCCTGTTCTCCGTAAAATCCAACCATTCTATTTTTTCTCTTTCCCACTTATTGAATGGTTGAATTTTACGAGGACAGAGAGCACAGATTATTTAAGTACAGGTGATTTGAGTCTGATTGAAGTACTTTCGTATAACAGTATCAAGAATCAAAGGTTGAGCTACGATTAGAAGCAACAGCAACTCATCCAAGCCAGACATAGGTTGTATGAGTTTTCTAAACATTAACAATCCTCCAACCATCTGAAACTGAGCCTGCAGATGAAACAACATAAACAGATTTCAAGCCAACTCCACCAGTATCCATGGTACCAGCCGTTGAGCAAAGAGTCGTAAGCATATGGTTCCATCGAGGAAGATGAGTACTCGTTGACATGGCTAGAGAATCCGCCATCAAGCAAGTTTACTTGTACCGAACTATTATACATAGCGGCTCTTTGCTCGTGCACAACAACCGGAGTGGAGATCAGGGTTGACACTTTTTCCTGATCCTGACTCATAAAATTCCTTGACAATCAGTCTCTGCCTTTCTTTTCTGTGTCACCCAATTATCTTTTGTTGACTGAGATCAGCAATATCTTTCTCCAACTTCATGTCTTTAGCTCTAGTTACAGTCCTGGGAGAACCTTAGCAAGATCCATTTTGTCATCTTTAAGGAACTTCATTACAGATTTAAACGCAGACAGATCACAGATGCTTTTCATTTACTTCTTATGTAGAGATCACCACAAGACTGCACCATTAGCCCAATCAAAGTCGTCATGCATTGCAGCAAGATAAGGAAAGTTAATCCAGACCATGTAAAGAAAGGTGAATGATTAACTTTTTTCCTTTATCTCTTCAATAATTCCTCCTCCTCCATTAAGGATAATGTTAAAAGTTTCTGAGGTGGAAACTTATCCTCAATCCCAAATATACCAGCTACATCAACAGCTTCAATTTTCATTCTACTCTTCATCCTTCCCTCTATGATATCTGTAAGAGCAGAAGCTCACACTAAATAAGGTAATTCATGACTCTGCACCGCTCAACTTCGTTCATACTAACAATCAATCTTTTCAGTCAAAAATATAATTTGCTCAAAGCTTCCTGCATGCGTGCTACGTTGATAACCTTTTGAGACATTTCAAGCATTTTGATGGCCAATAATATCAGAATTGCAATTTTTCTATAAATTTGATGTAGTAGCAAATAGCAACTGAAAAAAACGACGTGTTCTCATGTTTGTGTATGTGGACTTTTCATGGACAAAATTCTTTTAGTATAGGAATATGATGCACAGAGATTGATGTAGCAGGAACAAATGTCATGCTTAACCTCTGTTAAACATGAAATAACATATAAGAATGATACAACTGTTGCCACATCCGTGCTAGTTTAAAAATGATTCTCAGGTAGTTTTAGAACCGTTAGAGTACCACATCAAAGGATGTTTGACCCGTATCTGTCCACACAGGAAACTTTAACTGTGCGGTCATCAGAAGTCAATTCACTGCTTTAGGAGCAAAACTCGCGGATATATGGACACAACAAAACTCAGAAGCATCCATCAATAGTGCTCCGTGGCAAACTTAGTGCCCTCAGCACAAGAATAAAGAATAATGACAATAGAATAAACAAAAAATTCATAACCATGTAAGGAAAAGTAAAGTGAAACTTGAAATTGAAAAACAAACATCAAGCAAAATATCTCAAAGCCGCAAGACAATTCACAATCATTTTTTATTGTAATTATGCTTCATGGACAATCAAAATGTTACCAGTTCATATATGTTTGCTCCTTGAACTTTTGAGTGGTCATGATTTTGAGGTCATCCAACTCATCTTGCGGTTGACAATATAATAACTATGCTATCTAGAATGATATATCCAAAAAAGAAAAAAAACTGCATACACTCACTCTATCAAGCGCAATAAATTGGTTCACAAGTCAATAAACAAATAACTTTTAACGACTTAGGACAAAGGAACCAACTAGGTAGTTAAAGTACGAGAGAAGTTAAATCGTGTCATACCTTAGTTTCCTCCAAGATGATATATTTTCCTGCCATTTTCTCAGACAACCTCATAAACCCGCAACCCTATTCCATTAAAGTATAACAAGCACCAACGAAAGCAAATCAACAGTCAAGACACGGAAGCTATATGTATATATACTAGTACAGTTTCACCTGGTTAAATTTGGACAACAGAAATAAGGATGTTAAACTGAGAAAAGAACCCCAGAGTATGTTAATGAGAACTTACGGAAAACATTAATAAAACACCAAATGAAAGTGAAGAACTTCAAACCCAGAACTTGTGCAAGACTGCAAATTTATCAGCATTAGCCAAAAATTACCTGAAACCCCGCAAAAGGAGCACTAAGGCGGTAGTAGTCTCCCTTGAATCACACAACAAAATCAAATCCCAAATATCATCATACTCAACAGCCCTGGGAATCCCATAACCAATAACAAGAAGAAGCAATTCTCTGGAGCTGATTTCGGTCGCTCTATGCAGACCATCCCCAGCTAAAGCCTCCTTTTCCAACGACTCGCGGCCTGCTCAGCCTCATTCCTCACAATAGGCTCCACGTTATTAATCAAAAGCAAAAGTTTCAATACCAAATACAAGCTTCTCTACCTGTAACCATAGGAGAGTCCTTGCTTTTATAGGCTTTAACTTCCCAACACACTCCAGAACTAATTTTGCTGTATAGCATTTTAGAGCCACGGAAAATTCTTCACGAAGCTTAGGAACATCAGATAAACGAACAGTTATATATCTCCCGAACCTTTTTTCCACACATGGCTTCGTAGAGATTCATAAGCTCGGACTCTGTCCGGCTTGTTATTGTCGGGGTGTCTGTTCCTGTCGGGTTTTAGGCTGTTCGTGTTGTTGTCGTCCTTCGTGAATAACCCCAGAAGCGAGGTTCTTGAAGCCACCGTCGATAGCGGTCTGAATGAAATCGAGGTGGTTCTGCAATTCATCGAAGTGTTAATGGCAGCGGAGAGATTGCCCAGTTCGTGAATCGATCCCAAAAGCTAAGGGGGATCGTTTTGTGGTGGCTGAGAGTGAGCAATAAGCGGAAGGTCAGGTGGCGGGGCTGATGGTAGTGTTCCACCGGATAAAAACCCTAATCTTAACTAGATTTTCGCCGGACAGCAGGAGTCCCGAGCATGTTTTGTCCGACAAAAGTACGAGCCTTGCTTGTAAAGGTGGGAACTTCAGTTTTATGCCGACATTTTCCTTCACAATCAATATTAGAAATGATCGTTCTCGATCAATAATTTTTAATTCCAAATTATTTTAATAATATTTATTATTGACAATTAAAAAAATATAAATAAAAATAATATTTTTTTAATCTTATTTACTCTTTATTTTATAATAATTTTGTTTTAAACTTTTATCCTAAAAATAAATTCCAATACCTAATGATTTAATTTCTTATCTAATTTTTAAAATATTTGAAATGAAATAATTTATTTATTTTTTAAAATAAAAAACAAAAAGACCCCTTATTTTAGAGTGACAACTAATTCCGAGTTTAAATTTGACCCAAAAGTCAACAGATTAAGCCAGATTGATTTACTCCGACCTGAGACGCATTTATTATAAGCAAAAATAACATTATTTTGCACATTAAATTAAATAAAAAAATTGTTAGGGCCAAGATAGGCCTAATTCGAGCTCAAGCCCAATCAAGCCTCAGGCCATGCCAATCCCCTGTATGGTGGGGCCGAGCTCGGACAGGGCTCTTATTGTTCACAAGAAAAGGCAACATTTCTTATGGAAAGAAAGGTATGATAAGTAGTATTTGGCAACATTTCTTATGGAAAGAAAGGTATGATAAGTAGGATTTGATATCTGTACATATAATTCAGTGATCTGAAAGAATAACCTTAATGCTCTCCATATTTACACTTCGTATGAATCAACAGAATCGCTCAATGTATCGATTCAGGACTTTTGTATATTTTTCATTTACAGGTATACGATTTGCAACAGAAATGAAATACCGACTGTATTCATGAAACTACTGTGGAGATACTCTGGTCTGAACTATTCACCACAACCGGGTTCCCTGAAGAATCCAGATCAATAATGGCAGTGTCACCTGATTTAAACTCTCCGGCAAGGAAAGCTTCACTCAATGGATTTTCGATTATGTGAGTGACTGCTCTTCGAAGTGGCCGTGCACCGTAAATCCGGTCGTAACCTTGCTGACACACAAGGTCCTTCACTGAATCAGAAACCTCCAATCCAATTCCAAGTGATAGTAGCCTTCCTTTTAGCTCTTGCAGCATCAGATTTAAAATCCTTAGCATCTGCAACATATGGATATGTAAAATGGTTACATGAAAGAAGCATATTTGAGTTTATTTACTCAAAAATTAAGCATTTGTTCGTATTCAGCTCCTGGTGTTTCAGGTATTCTACAGCCATTTCTAATCCTGGTTGCTTCTGAGTTGGGAAAATACTTAAATCAGCCTTAAATGCTAACAGTTCAACAAAAGAAATGAAAAATCGCAAACCTGAGCCTTCTCAAGGGGGCTGAATATCACGATTTCATCTATTCTGTTAAGCAACTCTGGACGGAAATACGCCTTTAGCTCTTCGGTTACCAATGCCTTCATTCCAGCATAAGATGTTGATGAATCATCAGCGGTCACGAAACCAATGGAGGTGCGACCACCTTTTGCGATGGCTGTAGAACCCACGTTTGATGTCATGACCATCAATGCGTTCTTAAATGATACTCTCCGTCCCTGCAAAATACAGTCCTTTCCAAGTTGAGAAACAATAATCTTCTGCTCAGCAGCAGTTCTTTTTACCCTTTGCCTGAAGAAACCCAGTTCAACCGATGTTGCCATTACCATGTTCAAACCACACAGATTAGAGTTTTTACAAACCTGAGAATCTGTAAGATGGCCATCTTCAAAGATTTGGAGGAGGATGTTGAATATATCTGGATGAGCCTTCTCTATTTCATCCAGTAAAATTAAAGTGAAAGGTTGTTTTCTGATAGCTTCGGTTAGAGTGCCTCCCTCACCATAACCAATGTAGCCTGGGGGTGATCCTATTAATTTGCTCACACTGAACCGCTCCATATATTCACTCATGTCTAACCTCAGCATGGCTGACTCCTGCACCAAGAAAGAAACGGATTAAAACGGTGTATAAGGATTCATCGTTAGCATTTTCATTAATCAAAATCATCACTTTCAAAGACTGTCACTGTTCTTCAATTTAATATACACAAGTTACACAAACACCACGTTTATTTGGAGTTTAAATTGGAGCAGCAAATAAAATTAGCTTTTATAATATGGCAATTGACAGGGCCTCATCAAAATAGCAAGGATACATGGAAGAGAACTGTCCTTTCAGTTACATGGTAGGTTCTTACCGATCCAAAATAGCAAGCTGCCAAAGCTTTTGTTAGTTCAGTCTTGCCAACCCCAGTTGGTCCACAGAACAGCATTACAGCTGTGGGCCTCCCAGGATCTTGGAGGCCAACACGAGATCTCTTAACAGCTCGAGATATAGCAATAACAGCCTCATCTTGACCAATTACCCTTTTCCTCAGCTGCTCCTCAAGGCTAACAAGAGACATTCTTTCGTCTGCAGTAAGCTGCTGAATGGGGATTCCTGACCAGAGTGAAGCAACTGCCGCTATATCATCAGGGCCAACCACCGTGGGTCTGAAAAGAATCAAATTCACAAAGTTACTTGAAAATAGATATGTTCCCAAGTTAATTCAGCCCCCCTGCATTTATAAATCAAACATAATATGAGTCAACATACCCATCTGTACAAGGAGATGGAGGTAAGGGGGATTCTAAAATTATCTCGGCAGAATCATCTATGCTGGAAGCATTAATATCATTTTGGGGCCTACTTGTCTGAACCTGCTTCCATAAAACACAGGAATGTTTCTTGTTATTAGCAGACACAAGGAAATATGCAATTGTACCTGGGAACAACAGCATTACCAATTCATGCATGGCCTGGACAGTTCTAATCTCCTGCCAATAATCATCTGGGGACTTCGAGAGTATACAGGTTTGTTGTTCTTTCTTCCTCCTATGGGCCTCAATATTAGCTCTACTTCCTGCCTCATCAATTAGATCAATAGCTTTATCTGGAAGATACCTATCAGCAATATATCTTGCAGATAGATAGACAGCAGCATTAATTGCTTCTGGTGAGAATGTGCAGCGGTGATGGGCCTCGTATTTCTGACGCAGGCCTAACAATATCTTAATTGCATCCTCCTAATCATTGTTGCCGAATGTCCAATAAAAGGTTAGAAAGTAGGCTGCCAACCATGTAGGAAATAAGGTATCAGATTAATGTACAAATGTGTAACAAACCTGGCTTGGCTCACTAACCAACAAGGGTTGGAATCTTCGCGCTAAAGCTTTATCATTTTCAAATTGTTTCCTGTATTCATCCATGGTTGTGGATGCAATACACTGCAAGAGATAGAGATTTGTTCAAACCTAGTAGATCGAAGCAAATAAGCCGACAACAATAGAATTTGTCCTTGTCAAATCTCCATCTCTTGTTCATATCTTCCTGTAACTTTGCTCCTCAAACAGGTTTTTAGATGGATTTCCATCACTCCATACAAGCATTTCTAATTATGTAAATTTTCCTAAACATAAAACTAATAGAGTAAAGCACAATAGCATGAGGCCATTACCTGTATTTCACCCCTACCAAGAGATGGCTTCAACAAATTAGCAATGTCAAGACCAGCTCCCTTGTTCCCTCGTCCAACTGTGCCAGTCCCAACTAGTGTATGCACTTCATCGATGAAAAGGATAATGTTACCTGCAATGCATGCATGATTGAGTCCCTAAGAAATCACTCTCTATCAAAGCGTAATTCTAAATGGAGCCACCTTCTTTCCGTATCTCTTTAATTAATTTAGTGACCCGCCCCTCTAATTCGCCCCTTTCCGATGATCCAGCAATTAATAACCCTACATCCAAGGACATTACACGCTTAACCTGCAGTGCAAAACAAATGATCAAATATCAGAAAACAATAAAAAGGATGCAAGTTTTCATAGTGGGAACAACCACATACATATGACTTAGAGTACATAGTTTAAAAAACGATAACAAAAACAATCATTTGTGGGTTAACATACCAGGAGAAAAGCAGGGACATCTGCCTGAGCAATTCTTACAGCAAGTCCTTCAGCAATGGCTGTTTTTCCAACTCCACTTTCACCGAGAAGAATGGGATTATTTTTTGTTCTGCGGCAAAGGATCTGTACAAGTCTTTCAATTTCAATATCACGTCCAATAACAGGATCAATCAGTCCTTCGCTTGCTCGAATAGTAAGATCCACGCAAAACTGTGCCAAAGCACTTTTATCTAGCAACAGAAATCAAGTTGCAAACGGTTCCCCTTTGTTCTTGCAATTAATAAACAAAGAAATCACCAAGAACATTGGAATTTTACCTTTCGTTTTCTCTGTTGACCTTAAAGCAGCAGTTTTCTTAGGCAATGTCTTTCCACATGCCTCTTTGGATCTTAGAGATGGTTCTCTTCCATCTTGAGCAAGCTCTCCTTGAAGTCTGGAAACTGCTACAGCTGCCAATTCATTTACATTTGCCCCCAATCTGAAATCATACATTCGGGACAGAAAAGGAAACTTAAGCATTATGTACTTTAAAACAAACAGTTAACAAGCTTATCAATGTTGATGGAGAATGATAGGTAAGGAAGGGATGCATGAAAGCTGGCAAAGGGGACTCGCATACTATACAAACACAACATTTTCATACTACTAAAAGTGGACTAAGACAACTCTTCAATCTAACAAGAAAACTTAGATGTTGTAATTCCATACCCAACATATTGATCTATAAAATCTAAGCAGATGGACCAGCTACTACACAAACCACAGATAAATCTACTTTGCATTACCATTAACAAATTTTTGGGTTCTCTGTATTGAGCACATTCTCTTAATAATTAGTTGACTCAAAGTCTCTCAATAGTTTCCTTTGTATATGAAAAGGTAACAGAGGAAGACCACTACAGCAATAAAAAGAACCATCAAGTCGTACCTCTTGAGTACCCTAGAAGCACTTCCATCATCAGCAGTGAATAAGCCAATGGCTATATGCTCTGGTGCAACGAAATTATGGCCCATAGTCCTCGAGTAGTCAACAGCAGCTTCAAAAACCCGCTTACTGCTGATAGAAAACGGTACATCTGTGGGCTTACGTATGATCTTCCTTTCGCTGGTAGAAGCTGATGTACTAATTTCATCTGCATCTCTATCACCTCGCCAAATGCTTTGAACAACTTCGCGGGCTTCATCGATCTCGATGCCTGAGCCAAGAAACCCGTTTGAGTCCTTATCCTCGGTTATCAAACCCAGCAACAGGTGCTGTGTAAAAACCAAGTCCTTGCCCAAAGCTCTTGCTTCTCTTTGAGAAAAAATGACAGCTTTAATGGCTCTCTCAGTGAATCTCTCAAAAACTGCAGAAACTCGAAGAACCCTACTGTTTCTGCGTGCACGTGGCGGCTTAAAAGAAACGGTTTTCTTGTCGTTGTACCCATGAGAAACAGAAATGCCAAAACACGAAGATGAAGAAGACGAAATTGCCACGTTATTGGAATGAAAAGCCAAGACGGGGTCAAAACGATGCGAATTTTGTGATGGAAGAGTTGAAACTGAACCCAATTTCCACCTGGAGTGAACTGATAACGGTGAAGAAGATAGCACCTCCATTTACAGAACTCTCAATTAGCAGGTATAATCTAGATGGGTTTTCCAGGAAACACAATCATTAACCAAATGGTGCAAAAGATTTGAGCTTTTCTTGTTTAATTTTTCTGGGGTGGGATGGAATCTCAGAAATCTTCAAGATGGGACAAGAACGGAAGCAAAGTAGAAGAAGCAATGCAAGGAATAGAGTGGAAGGAATTGTAAAAAATAACACGGTTGGTTTAGTTGACACGACAAGCCACCACAACCCACGTTTTTAGGACACTTCGTTGTTTGAAGACAGTACTGTAATTATGTGCCCAAAAGTCCACTTTTCTAGTACTCGTTTCCAAGGTTGCTGCTCCTTGAGAATGCTTACAAATCAGAGATGTGTACTTAGGAGTTTAGGACGGAACTAACAAGTAGACATTTGACAAACGTGTGGAACTTTGTTATCTCCAGTCAAAATCCTTCTATAACAAAGACGATTCGCTGTTTAAAATAAATTAAACGTGTTCTTGTCTTGTATATGCGAATCCGAGATGGTAAATTGTCGGTGAAGAGTTACAGACAAAACTTGTTTAACGACCATCCTTGAAGATGGCAACTTTAGTCGACAACCAATGAGAACTGAAGAAATCGAACCCAGGAAATCCCTTACACTTTCTGCAATCGGACAGTATCTCTTTTCATTTGTAAAGCGGCTCAATGTCTCTTAAGCACATGTTGAGAAAGGTACACCATGAAATAATACTGTATGTCACTGTGTTGTTGAAGTCAACGTTTCTTAAGAACATCTTGGGAAAGGTACAATCTTACGAAATAATACTGCATACAACTGCAAACCAACAAGTTATTGAAGTTAGAGCTATGTATATGATAGAATGGAAGTTTAATAGGTTTCGGTACATGAGATCATCGCAATCAATGTAATATTATTCTTGTTTTGGCACTAAGAGTAATTTAAATTTTATTAGAATATAATTTAAATTTCAAATTTTCAAAACATTTAAAATAAATCATCAATTAGTAAAAAAATTCAACAAAATTAAATTTTAATAAGGTAAATTTATGCATTGTTATATTTTTAAAATTTTATAAGTAAATCTCATTATCGAGTTAATCCTCATTATGTTATGTTAATTTCATTAATAAATTAAAAGTAATAAATTATGTATATTTATTAAAAAATAATAAAATATTAATTTATGATATATCAACAAAATTTTTAAAATATAAAAATGTGATGTTAAAATTTTAATATTATTTATTAAAATTTTATTTTAAACATTTTGAAAACATTATAATTAAATTTTAATACTCTGAAATCTTAAATTTTATGTAAGAATAGCAATGGATTGGATCCGAGCCTTAATCTGCACTTTTAGCCAATTAGCCGGTCAGGCCCAATTGTTAAGCCTAATTTTAAGTTATATTTTTTTTCTTTAGCTATGACATTTTTTATTATGGGCTGCTCGTTTCTTTAATATGTTAACCTATTGGACCTGTCTTATTGTTAACCTGACCGGGTCAGCAACATTGCAATGAACACTCAAAAGTATGAGATTCTTAAATTTGGAGTAGCCACCTTATACTGTTATTAATCTTTCTTCACTCACAATCATCCGTTAACTTGTGAAAAGGTTATAACTTGGGCTAGAGTCGCTAGACATTGGCTAATGGATACCAAAACCCGTTTCCTTGTTGTGTCTTAGGTAAGAGTGAGAACCACAACATGGTTAGGTTTAGCAAAATTTGTTCGGCTCAACTCGGCTCGATATAGCTTGAAGTTAATGAGATCAATTTGTATTTGCAGTGCGGTAAAGATAAGTATTTATCCATTGCAGTTTTCAAACGCAATCATATATTTAAATCTGTGGGCGAATAACTGGAGATTGGAGGAAAGTGCGGTGTTACCACAAAAATCGATAAGTAGAAAGAGGGTTGCGATAGGAAAGTACTTCTATGGTGAAAATTCTACTTTCCATTAATAACCTTCTAATAATTATTATTTTTCATTATACCCTCAACTAATAGAAAGTAAGTCCAACATATCGTTTTAATTTAATATTTATAATTTGAATTTATATGACTAATAATATATTTTTTATGAAATATTTAATTTAATTTATTTATATTTTCTTATTTTAATTTAATATTTTATTATTTATAATTTTAAAT
>JANQAP020000227.1:405798-422305 GCA_026874005.2 Erythroxylum coriaceum | reverse complement strand
GGGATATGATCAAAGAACGGGGGTCCCTTTGGGTGCAGGTATTGAGATCTAAATATAAGTTGGGGGATGGTGTTATCCCGGCTTTTCAGCCTCGGTATAACTCTTCTTGGCTCTGGAAAGCTTTGTGCTCTCTATGGCCGAGGATTTTGGGGGCGATTGGGTGGTCGATTAATGATGGCAGTTCGGTTAGGTTCTGGTCTAATAACTAGCTTCCAAGGCTTAGTCCGTTGGCAAAACATATATTGTCAGATGATCCTGATGGCATAGAGGATGGGTTTGTCAACTCTTTCATTGATGCAAATGGTGGATGGGATTGACTTAAATTTGCTGAGCATCTCTCCCTAAATGCTACACTTCATATAGCAGCGATACCAGCACTGAGACCAGAACGTGGCTCGGACATGCCTTTGTGGACAGCGGACTCTCATGGTAGTTTCACAGTGAAGTCAGAGTATAACTGCCTTGCACCGATTACACAGGATCAGCAACAGCTCTTATGGAAACTCATATGGCGATGGAGAGGCCCCCAAAGGGTCCGTTTATTTCTTTGGTTAACAGCACATGGACGTCTATTAACGAATGAAGCAAGGAATGCTCGGGGGCTGAGCAGCTCAGGCTTATGCACCCGGTGCCATAGTGACACAGAATCTGTGATACATGTTTTACGGGATTGCCCCAAAGCCCGGACGTTATGGTTACAGTTTGTTCCAGTACACCGACGACAAAATTTCTTTGGGTCTACGCTGAATGATTGGCTGATGAGCAACCTCTTGCGATACCAAACTTACGGGCATTAGGTGGCGTGGGCAGAGCTCTTTGGCACGACGTGTTGGATCCTCTGAAAGGATCGAAATCGTGAATTGTTTGGAATCTCGGGAGGTGCAGAGGGGGTGCATGCAATTGGGATTTTTAAGGTGGCAAGTTCGTTTACCAAAGGGTATAACATCCTGGGCAATGTAAGATCCATGAGGCTTAGATCATGGAGAGAGATAGGATGGTCAAGTCCGGCCCCTGGGAGGTATAAGTTAAACACTGATGGGGCGGCAAAAGGTAACCCGGGATTAGCAGGGGCAGGGGGTGTTATTCGGGACGATCAGGGAAAATGGGTAGTAGGATTTGTGCACAACGTGGGACATGCTACTTTGTTAGCAGCTGAGTTATGGGCGGTCAAGTCAGGATTAGAGATTGCGTGGCGGCACGGAGTGAGACAGTTGGTTCTTGAACTTGACTCTTAAGTCGCGGTCCATCTCCTGAGTCTAGACCATTCTCAAGCCATGGGGAATGAGGTACTGGTGGGTGATATGAAGCGGCTATTGACACGGGAGTGGATAGTGAAAGTGCAACATGTGTATCGAGAAGGAAATTCATGTGTAGATTGGCTGGCTAACTATGCGCTGAATTTTTCGGGGATGCCATCGGCTAGATGAATGCCCGGTGGGCCTTGGGTATTTTCTGTTCGGAGACGCTATTGGAGCTACCATACCCCGACTCTGTAATTTGTGACTTTCTTTTTAATGCTTTGGGCTAAGCCCCTCTTTTCACCCAAAAAAAAAAAAAAGTGTGGATGGAATAGTCTAGAATAGGATTAGTACATAGTTATGGCTTACTAGGATTTGATCCCAATTACAACCTAATGTTCACTACATAAATTCCTAAAAATTCCGAGAATTTGATTTGAGGATTCGAACACATAATCTCTATCTAAGGGAGTTCACTAGCTAGACCACCTTAAGACAAAAATGAGTACTAAGACGGTCTGTTTGTGAATAATTTCACTTTGCACATCTGTACAATACAATCATGTACGTTAATTTTTATTTTTTAATAAGTTTTGGGTCCATGGAATCAAAATTTACTTATTTCATTTCATTTTTTTTATTACAAAAACCTACACCAATGATTATTTCCAGTTCAGACCATACATCGTCTATGTCCTGTCTCTGAATGCATTTTCTTATTTAAACCGAAAATCCCACGTTAAGAGAGTAGTTAACAAGAACCAAAAATCAGGGAAGTTCCATCCATTTTGTCCGTGTAGTCAGATTTAAATAATCTCCTGTTGAATCATTCCCTTTTAGCTTTCCGATCTCCTTGTAGACAGAAACCTTGAAAGCTTCTGTCTTGCTTAACACCTGACTGGCTTTATAGTATATTCACACGTAAAGCTTGAAGCTTTTAGCAGCTGTACAATTTCTGCATCACCCCAGATGCAAGAAACAGGTAAAGAAGATCGTCAACAGTCTGGGACAGAGCTCGTTGGTAGTATTTCTTACAGTGGTCCGCTGGGTGGTGGACCTCCAAACAAGAGAGAAGGAAGAAGAAGTGCAGGGTTCAGCATACCAGAAAATAGAGAGGGTCATGAAGAACCATACATGGAGGTCAAACTCGACGTACACGACGATTCTGTGGCCGTTCACAGTGTTAAACCTGCCAACCGCGACAAAGAAGATGCTGATATAACACTACTAGCCAAAGGCCTGGAAAGAAAATCTGCTTCAAATGTAGTCAGGAATGCTTCAACCAGGATCAAACAAGTTTCTCAAGAGTTTAAGCGCTATGCTTCTTTCTCCAAGAGACCACCACCTGTCCGACTTGAACGGACCAAAACTTCGGCGGCTTATGCTTTGAAAGGACTAAAGTTTATCAGCAAGACTGATGGAGCATCAGGGTGGCCTGCTGTAGAGAAGCGGTTTGATGAAATTACTGCTGCAAGCAATGGCTTGCTTCCTCGTTCTCGGTTCTGCGAATGCATAGGTGCACAAATTTTCATAGTAAAACTCCATAGATTTTAGTATTTATGTAAAGATTTCAGTTTTGGAGATTCTGATATGAATTGTTGTTGAAATGATAGGAATGAAGGAGTCCAAGGAGTTTGCTGGAGAGTTGTTCAATGCACTTGCTAGAAAACGGAACATAACTGGCGATTCCATCTGCAAGGAAGAGCTAAGGCAGTTCTGGGAGCAGATTTCTGATCAGAGCTTCGACTCCAGGCTTCAGACTTTCTTTGACATGTAAGTTTCTGCTTCATTCTTTTAAGGCTTCAACGAATCAGTCAAGCTTTTCAACGTCCCAAGAAAATTTTACTACATTTGCAGGGTTGATAAAGACGCCGATGGCAAACTTACTGAGGAGGAAGTCAGAGAGGTGAGGTCTCTTAATTTTTCATATTCATCTCAAGGAAACAACTCAGTGTTGTGCTTCTGCAGATTATCACTCTCAGTGCTTCTGCAAACAAGCTCTCATCCATCCAGAAGAAAGCAGAGGAATATGCAAGGCTGATAATGGAAGAGCTAGATCCAGAAAAACATGGATACATCATGGTAAAGAGGCTAAATCAATTCACAGTTAGATCCTTTCACTTGTTTGATCACTAATCTTGTTTAATGTTTTGGTGGTAAACAGATAGAGAACCTGGAAACGCTTCTATTGCAAGGAGCAAAACAGTCTGCAATAGCAGGAGAGAGCAAAAAATTAAGCAAAATGTTAAGCCAGAAGCTGAAACCTACACTTGATGATAACCCAGTAAGGAGATGGTGTAGGCGCACCAAGTACTTCATATTGGACAATTGGCAGAGAGTTTGGGTAATGGCCCTATGGATTGGTGTTATGGCTGGCTTATTCGCATACAAGTATGTGCAGTATCGACACAGAGCAGCTTATGAGGTTATGGGAAACTGTGTATGCATAGCCAAAGGAGCAGGTGAGACACTCAAGTTGAACATGGCTCTGATTCTACTACCAGTCTGCAGGAACACACTGACCTGGCTCAGGAACAAGACCAAATTGGGTGTTGTAGTCCCTTTTGATGATAATCTTAATTTCCACAAGGTATTGTCTTGCTTTTCAATTTTAGATATTCTGCAGAAGGATTCTACAGATTGAACAAAGAAAGGTTTCGTCTGTTCTTTTTCCAGGTGATAGCAGTGGGAATCACAATTGGGGTTGGCATACATGGGATATCTCATTTGGCCTGTGACTTCCCTAGACTAATTCATGCAAGTGCAGAGAAGTGGCAGCTGATGGAACCATTTTTCGGGAATCACCCTACAAACTACTCCTACTTTCTGAAGTCAGTGGAGGGAGTAACTGGAATCATAATGGTGATCTTGATGGGAATAGCCTTCACATTAGCTACAACTTGGTTCAGGCGCGGTCAGATCAAGAACAATTTCTTCAAGAAACTCACTGGTTTCAATGCCTTTTGGTACTCTCACCATCTCTTCGTCATTGTGTACACTCTGCTCATTGTGCATGGCCATTACTTGTACCTGACACATGAGTGGTACAAGAAGACAGTAAGCTTCTAACTCGTCCTGTTATGGCATCTAGACATTTCATGTTCTTTGATTCTTTGAATTAGTGAATTCTTGCACTCATTAGTTTCTCTGAAATGGCAGACTTGGATGTACTTAGCTGTTCCCATTACACTTTACGCTAGTGAGAGACTTATCAGAGCACTAAGATCTAGCACTGAAGCTGTTACTATAAAAAAGGTTAATCGAGCAATCTCTTACTATGAACATATTATATGTGGACTTGCAGTTGTTAAACTATCTTCCCTTGTGCAATATACAATATTCCAGGCAGCTATTTATTCTGGAAATGTATTAGCACTTCACATGTCAAAGCCTCAGGGATTCAGATACAAGAGTGGACAGTACATGTTTGTGAATTGTGCTGCTGTATCTCCATTTGAATGGTCAGTAACCATTAAACTGTTTTTTACTTGCATTGGCCGTTGATGAATTGACTGCAACTGCATAACATCCAGGCATCCATTTTCGATCACTTCAGCCCCTGGAGATGATTATCTAAGCGTTCATATCAGAGCTGTCGGTGACTGGACAAACGAACTTAGAAACGTGTTCACGAAGGTGTGTTTTTTCTTTCAATCTTTTGTTTAATGATAAGCGGAATTGTTTAATCAGACGACTACTGTAATTTTTGGATAATTTGTGAAGGTATGTCAACCACCCACTACTGGGAAAAGTGGACTCTTAAGAGCTGACTGCTTCCAAGGAAACAACAACCCCAAGTAAGTCATCACGTTCAACGTCCTTGAATCAGGACATGTCCTAACGTCTCCAGAAATGAAGACAGGTCGTACGTTGGAGATCAACTTATAAATTATGAATCCATTATGAAGTTGGTGTGAAGCTGTCATATTACGTGACAAGCATTTTAAATAGGGTCAACCTTGTTGTCTAGGCAAGAATCTTAATTAGTTGGTTCCAACACACTGATTTTCTTAATAGATCCACACAGAAGCAACGTGATCTTGGATATCTTGCACGTTGTTCATATTCCATTCCTGTAACTCAAAAATCTACCCCAAGTGGAATTGGAGTGGAATTACTACATCCACTGAGTTCTGGGATTTTGACAGGCTTGTAATTCTCATACTTACGACAGGTTATGGAGATTCTGCTCAATGTTCCTTGGAATTAGACAAGTCTGCCAACTTTGTTTAAGAGATGTCCTTAACTTGTCTAAATTTCTCGTCATATCACATGCACGTTTCCATCAGAGATTGTGATATCTAACAGAAACCTAATGTAATGATCTGGTTTACTAACGATGGTAATGATTGAACAGCTTTCCAAGGGTTCTGATTGATGGTCCATACGGTGCACCAGCACAAGACTTCTGGAAATACGAGGTAGTCCTGCTAGTTGGTCTAGGAATTGGAGCAACTCCGATGATCAGCATTGTCAAAGACATAGCGCGCAACTTAAGGGCAATGGAAGAAGAAGCGAATGCAATAGAAAATGGAACTCTCGACACAAGGAACAACTCATCGCCGTTGAGAAAACTGAGCCCAAATTCACAGAAACGAAGAGAGCACTTCAAGATCAGAAGGGCATACTTTTACTGGGTGACAAAAGAACAAGGTTCCTTCGACTGGTTCAAAGGGGCCATGGACGAAGTGGTTGAACTTGACCATAACCACGTCATTGAACTCCATAACTACTGCACCAGTGTGTATGAAGAGGATGATGTGAGGTCAGCTCTCATCACGATGCTCCAACAACTCAATCATGCCAAAAATGGTGTCGACATTGTCTCTGGCACACGAGTCAAGTCCCATTTTGCCAAGCCTGATTGGCACAGTGTCTACAAGAACATTGCACTCAACCATACCGATTCCCGAGTTGGTAAGTCAACTTTCCAATTGAAGTTCATATATATATATATATATATATGAATTACTCCTTAAGTTTTCCTAATCCAAATTGCTCACATTAGTATCCAACTTTCGAATTTTTTCAATTAAATTCCAATAAATTAACAATGCAACATATTTATTATGATAAAAAATAAATAGACATGAAAAACAAGAAGTTGGTGTATAATTTTATTCTTTAATTTACATGTCTATTTATTTATTTTATGATAAGAAAGTTTTGTATTGTTAAATTATTTTTTAAAAATTATGGAATTTAATTTAAAATAAAAATATACAAATGTAGAAAATTAAAAAATTAACACTGAATAAACAATTAACATATTTTTTATTAAAATTATTTTTATATGGTATTAAATCATGAAATTTTTTAATTTTTAAATGAAACAAATAAAAATTTTGATAATTTAACACAAATTTATGTGATCATTGAATGTCTACTTCCTATTAGAGTCATGACATCACACATTCACTAGGTCTATGGTCCATAGTGTTCTCCATGATTCTTTCATTCTCCATAGTTTTCTCCATAATTCTGTCATTCAACTTTAGAAAAAGGAGAAAAGAAAAGATGAAGGAGATTAGTGATACTCAAGAGTCAAGACTCAAGAGCCTTCATGCTTTATGTCAATTTCACAAAACCAAGTTTAAAGACTTTTTTTTGTAATCAATACTAAGATGAGATGCAGTGTTATAACTTACAACTTATAAGTAAGTCATCATGTGTGCTTTTCTGACTGCTGTTAATAGTTTAAAGAGAGTTTTGGTTTAAGTTTAGGATTCTTAGGATCATTTCAAAGTCTCAAGTCATTATTAAACTTTATATTATAGCACTCGGATTAATTTATTACTTCTGATATTCTTTGATATTGGTCCCGTCACCTGAAAATTTGCAGGGGTGTTTTATTGTGGGATGCCGGCGTTAGCCAAAGAACTCCGCCACTTTGCCTTGGATTTCTCCCACAAGACCAGCACCAAGTTCTATTTCCACAAAGAGAACTTCTGAAATTTCCATGGATAATAATGGGAGAAAGTGAAGTAAAAAACAAAAAATAAAAAAGACCCACCAAGCCATTTATGAGGAGGATTTGGGTCCCTAGGTTTTTCAGCTCTAAAAGTAAAAGCTCGTGAGTAATGTAATATTTATGAAAATGGGGTTTGCTTTTTATGTGTACTTCAACTTTGCAAGTGGGGTTTAGATAAGAAAATGATGAGATGTTGTGTAACCTAAAGAGAATGCATGAGTTTCTTTTATTTCTTGTCCTTTTCCCTTTGGAAGAGAGCAGAAATGGTTCAATTTGAGAAGTAAGTTAAGATGTTGAAAGTGTTGATAAAGCAAAACTTGTCTGGTCAAATCGAACCTAACTCATCAACTTTTCACCGAACCAGAATTTGATCCTAATTGTCAATCTATTATCAAGAGTTTTGAACGATTAAGGCTCTGATTGGTTGATTGCATTTAATTGACACCTCATTATATTAGTTGATTTGACTAACAGATTGTATTAACCGTTTGTTAAAATTTTCTGGTAAAATTAGCTGTTTAGTATTAGCTGTTTATCTGTAAGTATTAGGTTTTAATTTTCTAAAATTTTAATGATTTCATGTTATATTATTTATTATTTGGGTTGAATTTAATATTTGAATTTGAGTTATTAACATATTTTTAAATTTAAATATTCTCTTTTTATATTATTAAATAAGATAATAGATCATTAAGTATTTATATTTCTAACATATTCATTCTTTAAATCATAATTATATTTCTAACTTTCAAACTCGAGTAAAGTTGGTAGAAATAATCTAATTTAACTTGACTCAAAGGTAATCAATTAAGGCTGCGTTTGGATCTGCGGTGCGGTGGGGATAAATATTTATTTACCGCAATTTTCAAACGCAGTCATATGTTTGAATCTGCGGTAAACAACCGGAGATTAGAGAAAAGTGCGATGTCATCGTAGAAATCAATAAGCAGAAAGAAGATTGCAGTAGGAATGGTAGAAATTTTACTTTCTATTAATAACCTTCATTACAAATATTATTTTCCATTATACTCTTAATTAATATNNNATATGACTAATAATATATTTTTTAATTATTTATACAACAATTAATAGTTTATTAAATCAATGGGCTTTTTAGTCATTCTATCTCTTTTTAGCAACCGCAACCACAACTGCAACCGCAACTGCACTTGCCAAACATCTATTTTCACGTTTCAGCAATTACTAAAACAACAATCCTAAACACATAAGTACTTATCATTTCAGTAGGTTGATTTCAGCAGATTGTCAACCAGGTTGATTTCAGCAGATTGTCAACCGCCACCACTCTCCTAATCCAAACATAAATTTAAATTGATTGAGTTTTATCTCAAACCGAACTTAACCCTAAAAAGTTTAATAGTTCAAACTCTTTATTCAAAACAATATTATTTTGGAACAGCATAAATAAGATTGGACTAAGATCGAGCCACCTATAGAGTGTGAAATCAGACATGTATAGATGGAGGTACGGTAGGTTCAACCCTGTCCAACCTGTTGTCATCTCTAAGTCTCTAACTGCTGGCATATGCTATTATGGGTTAGTACTTGGGCTTGAACCCAGAATTCGTGTTCCAGACTTCTAGTTCTCCCCACCCTCATCAACTCAAAAATTACGGACACTAGCCTATGGTTCGTTGTTCTTTTCCCTGTAATGAGTGATAAACTGATTACTCACTCTTTTGCCAGTCTTTGAACTCTTGTGAATTTGTTAAAAGAAAGGAAATGAGAAGGTTGGCCTAAAGAAGTGAACAAGAGTAGCATTAACATATATTCAATCGTGTCATCCGTTCAAATGCTTTACAATAGAATATGATGACTAAAACCTGATAAGATGCTTTTAATCTGATACAAAAATCCAAAATCCAGATATTACAATACTTTATGCCCACGTTTCCTGCCAACTTTTGATGTTTGAACTGTGTGGAACTAGGAAGCAAGAGCGTGAATTTCAAGGAAACTAAAACCAGGGAAGATTGAACTCTTGCATGTCATTGCCCTCCATTGAAGACACGTAAGTAAGTTTCTTCGCAAGACTATTTATACCCTCTTGATCAATGTCAAGAATAGCATCAGCAATCCTTACAACCCCTGGATTCTGGCTGTTAAGTACTGAGAAAATCACTGCAGATTCATTGCCAACATTCAGGCAAAAGTGAAGTAGTTCTTTGGGGAACACAAACACTTCTCCTTCCTTGAGTCTTTCTTGAAAAAGTTGGTTTTTGGTGTCTACAAAGCCTGCAATTACAGTCCCTTTGCTGACAAAGAACATCTCTGAGGACCTTGGGTGCCTATGTGACGTTACCAAACCGTCCACCTCAAGATCAGTCCTCGCAATGGAGAGGCCAAGAGTGTTCAGACCAGGGAAATCCGCAGCTGTCACAATGTTCACCGAGGAACGAAGAAGATTGTGGGTGTCCCCGGCATGACTTAGTTTAATTGACTTGAAATCTGAAGCTGTGACGTTGGCTGGATTTTTACAAGGGAAGCCATTGATAAAGACAGTTTGTTTTCCTGTAGTAGCAGTTGGACAAAGGTCCTGGAGATTATCACAATCTGCAAAGCAGACTAAGATGCAGGAGAATAGTGTGACACAGCAGAGAACAAAGGTTTTCATCTTGTTATTATCTTGTTTACTAAAGAATGTCCTGCTTTGTTTTATAATGTCAACTTCCAAGGTTGCAAGAAATGGAAGTTAAGTACGAGGCTTAGATTTCAATATTAGATTCCAAGTGGATTATCTTGCAAGAAGAGCATTGCTGATAATACCTTTCCAACTCAGAAACAGACAGAAGCATAAGATAACTTTTTAAAAGCCTAAATCTCTACCCTTTCTTGCCACACCAGGAAAGCAAGCGGCTCTAACGATAATACATATTACTTCTCTTAATTTTATTGGTAAATTAAAGAACAAGCATGCCTGAATACTCTCCATACGTATAAGAACCAAAGACACATAGTAAATCAGGCATTCGTGTTCATTAATATAGTAACTACCTTTGACATTTCACATTAACAACTTGAACATAGTACCGGAGTTAAAAAGATGTAAAGAGCATGGTCCCATTATGCCACGAGCCTTCAAATTACTCCGTAGCACATGCCAAGTAATGGCAAAGATTGGAACTTTTTGTTGATGTATCTCTACAAGGAAATAATCTGGTACCAGATCAAGAAAAATGACTTGCAAAATAACAACGATAAATGTAGATTAAACGTCATTAACATCGTTTACAATCAATGGTTCTGTCAGTTGGCCACGAGTAAGATTCAATCATCAGGGAGAATTCTCTCCTATCTGTCATTTAAATTCATTGGAACAGCTTAAAACATTACGATCTAACCAATGAAGAATGAATCAAACAGAAAACTACTTAAGCTTCAATCCTCATTGAGAAAATTCATCTATTTCTTATTGCAATCTTCAGCAGTACAGTTGCTCAAGTCAGAGTCCTGCAAACAGACTTTGGATGAGTACTCATCTGGACTGGTAAGAATCTCGGAGATAAACTTTATCAAGGAGCAAAGTCCACCCAAGAAGTTATGATCAATAACACCTTTCCCCTCCACAACATGGGCAAAGTCAATAAGCTTGACTTGAGCACCTGGACTCCCTTCCTTCACAACTGATTCCTTATCATAGAGTATGAGGACTGAACAAGAATTCAAGTGGTAAATGGTTTGATCCTCAAACCATGCCTTTAGTTCCAATAATTGAGCCAAAATCCCAGTAGAACCACCAAAAACACTGGATGCAAAAGAGCAATCTGGGACTGAATTTGGATCAGTAGGTGATGTAGAAGAAACAAATTTTTTCAGGATCAATCTAACCTCATCTGCAGAAAGTTTTTGGACAGACTTTTTTTCAGGCTTCCAAAGTTCTGAGTGTTTGTTTCCGTAAAATTGCAACCCGGAAATCCTAAAACCCAATGACAAGCTGCTGGTTTCTCTATCTTTCTTAAAACACCGTTGGATATAGTCCTCAGATGCCTCAGCATACCATGTTCTTGAACCAATTTTAATGTCCATGATTGATGGATGTTGTAAATTTGAGATAAGATCCTCCAATACAAGGTGTGGGCACAGGCCAGATCCATCTGATCCTTCTAAAAGCTGAGTCCCATAGAAGGAAGGAAAGAACTTACGAATGTGGTCAGGAACCCTTGTATTGGAAGAGAAGGATGTATAAAATGCCACCTCTACAGAGCCTCGCTCGTCACCTTGTAGAGGCTTGTAGAAGCGGCCTGAATCATCAATGAGAGGGCCAAGCTGTCCATTACAGGCTTGGTGACCCGCAACTTGATGTTCAGGGATCTTAAGCATGATATTATCTATGCGTCAGTACAACAGTTACCTGCATGGTACATGGATATAACTCTGATTAAACAACCATAAACGGAAGAGCTTCCACGAGTCCACAAAGACTAATAAAGATATATGACAGAGAAGTACATTTCTCATCAAATTCAACAGGGTCATTGGTGATCCCATCTGGACTAAATAACAGATTACACGAACAAAAAGCACACGAGTATTCATTTGAGTACACAGATCAGCACTATGAACGAGCCACAAGTAAAACATCGCTTTCATATCAACTACGTCTACTCCAACCATTTGATTACACCTGAAGCATTTATTCGAGAATTTCCTAATCCTATTTCATGGCATTTAGCATCCCTTAGATGATCAAGAAACATTCCCAACCAATAGAATAGTGGATCTAAAAGACACGTGCCTGCTCTTTTCACGGAAAAGCACATCGGCAAAGTTCATTCTTGGCAACAAGATGGATTTTCAAGTTCATTATTTTAACCAAAAGAAAGCAAACCATCAGACTAATTTTAGATCCAACACAAAACAATCCAAACTCAGATCCCAAGCTTAACCTTTACAAACTTTCCAAAAGAAATCCATAATAAAGAACAAAGACCCATTAGTTTAATTACCATCAACAAGCCAACAACACATCCAAACAACCTTCTTACCACCTAAAATCACTTTTCCCATACAATGATACTTAAACAATTAATAAAATTCAAAAAAATGAATAACCATGAAAGAGAGAGTTTCATCACCTTTTTCCCTAACCAGAGAATCTCTACTCGAGCTTTTCAGGATCAGAGCCACAAAAAGAAGCCAAACATGGGCATTGGTTAATGTGCTTCGAGAGAAAAAAAAGAAAACAGAAAAGGGGGAACAAGGATGACAAAAAGTAGTAAAGTACTCCGTATCCACTTCACAGATTCTCAAATCACCCATTGGGGTAAATTGTGCAATTTTTTGGGGCAAGGGTAAAATCGGGTAAACGTAACGACGTCGGTACGAATGGCCGGCGAGTCGGCGACGACGTCTACAAAGAAGGGAAAGGGTTGACTCGTGATCAACGCCTGACGTGTCGGTAGCATGGCCGACACGGGGTTAATATTGTATTCGAATGTTTTCACTTCGAATATATTTTAATAAATATATTTTCTTTTAGTTATATTTTAAATTTATTTCTTATTTATTATATAATAATTATATAATAATCAAATAAACCTTTCAATTTTAAACTTTTTATCTTAGCTATTTATTTTTAATTCTATCTTTAAAACATTCATGAAAACATTTCTCAAAGGCTCTTCAGAAGATTCGGACAAGGAGGGAAGGACAAAAGAGTCGGCCCAGGCTCCGGCTTGGACTGGCCACACAAAACAAGTACACTTTTCAAGGTTCGTCGTTGATAAACATAACCAAATGGATTAGATTCATCTCACGTGACATTGAATGCTTTTTCTTTGGGTAAAACAGTTGGATTTCCCGTATAGAGTCACGTATCATAAACTTTATCTTTATCTCTTTAAATTATTAAAATCCTATTAAAGTTTTTTTTAATTATTGGTGCATTTGTTAAATTATTTTAATATAAAAATAAAATTAGTTAGACCCTGTGTAATTTAATATTTTATAAATACATTTCTTAATTTTTAAAAATTATCAATAACTTTTTGTAATCAACCTTTATTCTAAACCCTTACAACAAACTTCAAAATGACGCCATATAGTGTTGAGGTAGGTGTTACATGTTAAAAATGGCGTGAATTTGAAAAGTACAATACAATTTTTAAAAGTATTTTGTTTGAAAAGAGAAAATTTAATTAATAAAGAATGATGTTACAGTTTAACAGATGACTAAGGGTGTATCTTTTAGAATTCATCACAACAGAGAGAGACGTTACCAAATTCAGAGATAAAGTAAAAGTACAAAATACAGAATATTCAGACAAAGAAAACTAGTGAACAGGTGGTGTGTGGTTCTGTAATATAAGGAGTTCATTGACGCCTCTGATTGTTCTAGCGATTAGCGTTCCTATAGGTTAGCTTGTGGCTTTAGCCTTTTCAAGTTCCTTTCCTTCCAAATGGACTGAACCTTAAGTCTCATGGCAATGATATATGTCTGGCGTTCAGCTTTTGGAAGAGATGAATGTGTCGTTAGCCAATGGATGATACTGGATAGTGAGGTTTTTGAAATATCCCAGCCATAGAAGGACTTGACCTGTTCCTAAACTCGATGAGCCGTCGAACAGAAGAAGAAGAGGTGGTCCCTTGATTCTGCATGTGTTAAACAAAGGGGCAAGATCTATTTATATCCATGAAGGATGGACGATTTGTGGTGCTAAGTTTGTTTTTCATTGTTAGCCAAAAGAGGAAGGAGACCTTGAGAGGGAGGCTTCTGTGCTAACTGTTAAACGATGCTATTCCATAAGACCCCAGGAGTCTTCACCCAAAGCAATTCAATGGTATGCTTGTTCGTTAATTGGTGTATCGATTGATTCCTCCATAAAATAGATCAGAGCTAGGTGAAGGAGTATAATGGGGCTGCAGATAGTTAAGATAAGCAGGGAAATTCCAAGAGAGGCCCCTAATGAAGAGGCTAAACTTGGTGGAGGTGGAAAAAGGTAAAAGACTAGGATCAGTATTTTGAAGGTGGAAAATAGAGCCATGATCAGACCAATTATCAAACCAAAAAGAAATTTTGTTGCCATTTCCAATTTTGCAGCAAACATCATCTTGAACTGAATTCTTAAGAAGTATCTGGTTCAAAACATAAGAATGAGGAGACA
Source organism: Erythroxylum coriaceum (assembly GCA_026874005.2). NCBI lineage: Eukaryota > Viridiplantae > Streptophyta > Magnoliopsida > Malpighiales > Erythroxylaceae > Erythroxylum > Erythroxylum coriaceum. The sequence goes on along the minus strand of JANQAP020000227.1, from coordinate 407,972 downwards.
CATTGACTTCCCAAATACACCTACCCTTGAGGAAGTACGAATGGATCCAGCAAACCCATATTGATTGTTTATCCTCGAGGATCCACCATAATCTCTTGAGAAGAAGAGCGCGGTTCGTGAGCTTTAATGTGGTGATATTTAAACGCCCTTTTGCCTTTGGACCACATAGGTCCACCCATTTTACCGTAGCAATCCCTCTAGCTCCATTAGAATGATTCCATAGGAAGTTCCTGAATAACCACTCAATTGTTTTGATAACATTTTTGGAAAGAAAGACAAGGGAACTCCGGTATATGTGAAGAGAGTTGAGGATGGTTTTGAGAAATTGGAGTTTCCCTGCGTAAGAAAGAACTTTGTTAACCCAAGAGTGTAATCTTTTCTGGATTTTTTCAATAAGAGGGAGACATTCACAAAAACGCAGTCTTTTAGTTGATATGGGCAGTCCCAAATATAGCAGGGGGTTCCCTGAGGCTGAAACTATAATCGATTCCAAGTGTAGTGCTCCTCGAGATAAGATGAAGTGACTTTTGTAGATATTGATGTATAGACCTGAGATATTGGTGAACCTCTCCAATGATCTTATATAGGTTCTGATGGAATCCATGCTCGCTCCACAAAATAGCAAAAGATCATTCGCGAAAGAAAGGTGAGTTAAACAAATCTTCTTTGAACGAGAGTAATACCTGAATTTGGAGTTGGCCATCCTTCCTGAATAATGATAGAACTCGAAGTTTCCATACACATGATAAATATGTACAGAAAAAGGAGGTCGTCTTGTCTTAAAAAGAAGTTGACAGTGAAGGAACAGATATTATAAAACTAAAATTATAAGAAATTTTTTGAATTTTTTTTAAGTTACATGATCTAACGAATTTAACTCTAATATAATCCAGTTATTATACATATAATGATGTATGTATAAATAATATCTATTGTATAATAGTTATCTACATTAAAATATATTTAAAAATAGTAGAAACTTTAAAAAATCTAATTTTTATTATAATAAATTTATTTTTAATAAATTGACATAGTAAAAGTAGTTCAAATCAGCTAAAATGTAATTTTTAAATTTTTATTCCTTTCTTTTTTAATTTATAAGGGGTTTATAAAACTAAATTGGATTAGAAATTAACTTTTTATGTCTTATTCACTATTGAAGGATATGCACACCATACAAACACAAACTTCAATTGCTTTAGTTCTAATCTTGGACCAATAGCGGTTTACTTTAAAAGGGTAGATGCCACTTGTCACTCAAACTTTTGCATATAAATCGTCTGATATGACTAGTAAAAACAAAATTCCTCACAATTTGATAGGTCATCATCGTCATATATATATATGAATAGAAAAAAAAATGTTTTCAAATTAGTTAAAAGAAGGTAAAATTTGGATAATTAATGATTTCAAACATTGTAACGTTTTAAGTAAATATAATTATCAATGTTTTAAAAATCGAGTCAACAGTTAAATCGAAAAGAAATTTAAAGTTTAAAAGGTTCAATTAATATTAAACTGTTATAAAATTTATTAAAAATTGAATAAAATTAAAGAATTTGAATTATGATTAAAAGAGGTCCTTATCGGTAAAAAAAATTAAAGTTTAATTAAAAAAGATATTACTAAATAAAAATTAATTAATTTATTTTAGTTTATAAAAATTTATTAATTAATAAAAATTGACCTATTAATTAATAATTTGAAAAACTTTTAACAACAAAATTTATTAAAGTAAATCGAACTGAAAATTGAATCGAAAAGTTAGATGATTTAAAATTTTAGTTATAAAACTGGTTGAAAATTTTTAACCATCAGTAATTATTACCCTTTTAAAAAATAACATCATTTTTGAAATAATGATTAAATCATAAGTTAGGCTGGATCAACTTGTACTTGACCGGACCTTAACTTATGGCCTGATCGGGCCGACTACTTTTTAACTCGTGGCTCGATTAATTCGGATCAAAATTGATATCATTCTGTGTCAGTGCAGGAGGTATGGATAGCAACCCTTCTTTTTTTTTTTTTGATTACATTAGGTATCCCGACTTAGTCGGACTAATCCTAAGCCTCTAAGACCCCACCCCAAGAACCCTAGAGGATGTAAATCTGGAACTCCAAGATCCCTCAGGTTCCTACGTAGCCTGTACACTTCTGCGCACAAGGAGCCG
>JANQAP020000227.1:371235-386097 GCA_026874005.2 Erythroxylum coriaceum | reverse complement strand
GGAACAAAAGATTTATTCTCCTATAAATTACCCTAGTCACTCTTTCATATCATAATTATCGTAATAATGATCCAATCGTTCAACACCATTGAATTCCAATAATTAAAAAACTAAAATCTAGTTGTAAAAAAAAGTTTAAATTTGCTAAGTTTTCATTCAATTTACTATAATAATCATTACAATAATAATACTCAGTAGAAAATTTCGTTGAGACACAGGGCCTACAGAGATTTAGTAGTACGTAATTATGGATGTTAAATTTGGCTTAACCTGGCCCAATTTTGGCTGGATTAATCAGGCCACAGGGCGAGGTTTGGTCGAGCATGACTGACTGGTAGCTCAATTGTTACTTCAAAATTGACGTCGTTTTTATCTTTTTTCTTTAAAAAGATATACGGTGAGCTAAGTTGGCCCAGCCCGCTATAGCCCGTCAGACAACGAGTGGGTTAGCTAATGGTTGGGCTGGGCCACGAGCCGACTCATCCCAGCCCGTTTGGTCACGGGCTACCTTAACCCGCGGTCGGGCCGGGCTGGGCCAGGAGCGGCTCGAACAATTGACATTCCTATGTACAACATTACTCCTGACTAGTAGAGAGACTAGAGGGACTGTTCCAAGATTTACTATAATAATCCTTATGATTAAAAATTGAGAAATTTATTAGTTGAATTTTTATAAACCAAAGTTTATTGATTAATTTTCGTTTAATAAAAAATATATAGTGTCTTTCTTTAATATTATTTCAAAAATTTCAATTATCTAATCTTTTTATTATATACTAAATTTATAATGATAATATGATATTAGTTACTTTAAATATTTTATTGTATCAATTTAATTTTTGATTCATTTTTTTAAAAATTCATTAAATCCAAGTAAAAATAAAAGGAAAATAAAAAGAAATCGATTTTAAATGGAGTAATTTCTCGTCTAAACGATATCAACACAGAGGCTTCAAACTAAGCGGGGCCCACAATACCTAGATTCTAGTGGACCATCAGTAATCAGATAAAGATAGATGGACATTTATTTAGAAAAAAGACGTAAAAATTAAAAAAGATAATTATTATGGCATTTTCCGTAATATCTTCGAAAAGAAAGGGTACATTTACTGCTATCTCATATCTTTATCCGCCTATATATAAAGCCCCGCCTCTCTTTTAGAGCTTGAAAACCAGAGTCAGTCTCTATTTTCCTCGATCCGCCGTCTTGCAGTCGTAAACTCGAAAAAAGACCCAAAAAATAGAAGAAAAAAATCTGATTTTTCGTTCTTCTTCTTAAGATTTTCTTGATCGGTATTGACAATTGAGAGATCTAGGTAACCGCCATTCTTGAGTTCAGCAGATCCCTTCTTTTCATCTCTTGTTTTCATGAGGTTTATGAGTGTGTGAATGCAGATTTCTAGCTCGAAGTTTTCAGTTTTTCTCAATTTTTGTTTGGTAGTTTTATCTTGTTGTGTTGATGGAGTGATGTGTTTATTGATGCGATCGAGTGATTAGATCGATCCATTGGTTTGAGCTTTTGCCTGGATCAGTTCTAGGTGGAGATTTGTGTCATTTTTGATAGATTTTAACTGCTTGGATTAGCTTCGATTAGTTCGATGTAATCGATCTGGAAGTGTTCTTGCATAAGTGATCTAAATTTTGGATTTTTCTGCATTCTGTCTATTTTAATTTATATTTGGTTTAAGTCTTTTAAGTTGTTATTGCATTCAGTTCAAAAAAAAAAATTGAACTTTTCAAAAAAAAAAGTTGTTATTGCATTCAGTTCAGGGGATCATAGTATTGAATCAATGGAAGATTGTAACTTTGCGTGATATATTGCAGTTTTTGCGTTTTACTAGTTTCTCTTCAATGGGGTTTATGGTTGTTATTAAATTTTTCTGTGTTTAGATCTTAGCTGTTGAAATGGCAACGTCAACAGCTGGCTCCACTGGATGGTACAGAGGAAGAGTGAAGGCTGTTCCCTCAGGGGATTGCTTGGTAATTATGGCTATGACCAGCAACAAGCCTGGGCCACCACCAGAAAAGACCATCACTTTGTCATCTCTGATTGCTCCAAGACTGGTAAAGTCTTTCATTTGGTTGTTGTTTCTGTCCAATTCACGGCTGTTTTGGCATGCCAATATGTTTGTTTGTGATTTTTTAAAGTATTGATTTGAGTTTGTTGTATGTTTGTTCATCTACTCATCTGAAGAGATGGATGAATGGTGATATAGTTTTGTAAACTAGTTTCGATCTTCTAGTTTGATCATATTAAAGCCATTGCTTTGTTTCAACTAGACCTAGCATGATCGTTGGCAAGATGTTGCATGCAAGTGCTTTTGAAGCTATACAAGAAGAAAGAGTAGCATCACGCATATTACAGTTAAATGTTTTGACTTTATGCCTTTGCTTCTAGGCTCGTAGAGGTGGGGTTGATGAGGCCTTTGCCTGGGAAAGCAGAGAGTATCTGAGGAAGCTCTGCATCGGACAGGTCCTTCTCCATTTCTATCTGTTCAGCTGGTCTTTGATATATGATTCTTTCTTAAACTCTTTCCTAATTTGGTTGGATGGGTATAACTTGATAACTTTCATTTTTTTCAACAGGAAGTCACTTTCAGGGTGGACTACTCAGTGCCATCTATCGGTCGAGAATTCGGTTCTGTTTTTCTTGGTGACAAGAATGTTTCCGTACTTGTTGTTTCGGAAGGCTGGGCAAAGGTACCTTTTTGTTTCCTTCCTGGAGACTCTTGAGATATAATTTTCATTCTTCTTGCCTGTATTAATTAATTAATTTAGCCACTTATAGGTGAGGGAGCAAGGTCAACAGAAAGGGGAAGCTAGTCCTTTCCTTGCTGACTTGCTACAGCTTGAAGAACAAGCTAAACAACAAGGTCTGGGTCGATGGAGTAAGGTTAGCTTCTCTTGCTCTCACTTCATCATTACTTTCTCCCCATTCCATTATAAAAGCTAATTTATCCTTGCTGTGTTTTTCATATGCTTGCTTCAATAAAATACTTTTTAGTTGGTAATCTGTAAAATTTTCCATGATTGCTTTTGTTATGTCATTCATAATTTGTTATAGGAGTTGAAAAGGTGATCTATAAGTGTGGAAAGGATGTTTGAAATACTTTTATTTTTGTAAATAAACTCAATGATTTGTGCAAATTTGTTCATTTGATATAAGAAACAATATATGGACTTGCGTATATTAATTGAAGCATGTAAGATGGTATTTGAAAGTCAGGTACTCATTATCTATTGCTGGTAGCTCAGTTCTGTGTACAAAATTCTTTTTTCCAGTAATCATGGAACAGGCTAAGCCATAGAAATGTAATGCACATTATTAGTGTGTGCCATGATTGTTTTGGTGCTACACAGTACACTATGATATTACTTCTTTTTAAGAAAACATCTGTAGGAATACTATTCGGTGAGTTCAGGAAAAGGTGCAATATGTTTGTTGCTTGTAAAAAATTGACATGACTTGTACATTTTAAAATTTACTAATTTCATGATGGAGAACTTTGAAGCATTTGGGTCCTGACTAAAGCATATAATTGAAACTTTTAATATTGAGAAACTGGTTTTGATTTCATAACCTCGAGAAAGAATTCATTTTCAAATTCGTGTTTTTCTTTAAATGAAACATATCCCTTGATAAAATTTGTTGCATCTTTGTATTTTTGGCTGTAGACGCCAGGTGCTGCTGAGGCATCCATCAGAAATCTACCTCCCTCTGCCATTGGGGATCCAAGTAACTTGGATGCCATGGGCCTGCTTGCAGCAAACAAGGGCAGACCAATGCAAGGTATTGTAGAACAAGTTCGTGATGGCAGCACCATACGTGTGTATTTGCTGCCAGACTTCCAGTTTGTCCAAGTCTTTGTTGCAGGAATCCAGGTATGTGCATTGCCTTTCATCCTGCATCTGTAGTTCTTTTTTTGCGACTATTTTACCAGTATTACTGTAGTATCTAATATATGTTGTTTTCTTGTGTTTATATTAGTCTCCATCAATGGGTAGAAGAGCAGCAGCAGAAACTGTTGCTGAAGCAGAGATCCCATCTGAAGAAACGAATGGAGATGTATCTGAACCTCGGGCCCCTTTAACTTCTGCACAGAGACTTGCGGCCTCAACAACAGCTGCTGAAGTTGCTCCTGATCCATTTGGTCTGGAGGCCAAACATTTTACAGAGCTTCGTGTTTTGAATAGAGAGGTAAATAAAATGAAATGACATGTTGTGTTGTGTTATTTTCTACCCATGAAATGCTTTTACTAAAAGTTAACTTCAAATATTTTTTCTAGGTTCGAATTGTCCTGGAAGGTGTGGATAAATTCAGCAATTTGATTGGGTCAGTATATTACCCACAGGGGGATACAGCAAATGACCTGGCATTGGAGCTTGTGGAAAATGTATGTGCTGAAATATTTTTCTTCCATAGCATTGGTTGTTGCTATTCCTTTCTTTGCCCCTCAGTCTTAGCTGATAACAATGATGTGTTGGGGTTCGAAATATTATAGTTTTGGCCATTCACCTTCCAAATATTGTGAAGTATTTAGAGAATGGGCATTGGTGATACAAGACACCATGCTTACTTTAAACAATTATGAATAAACTCATCGAATAAGGATTCTAAATCTGTATCTCTCTGTATCTCTCTGTCTTTCTCCACTTTCCTTAATTGTAGGGTTTAGCCAAATTTGTTGAATGGAGTGCAAATATGATGGAAGAAGATGCCAAGCGTCGGTTGAAGGCTGCTGAGCTTCAGGCCAAGAAAAACCGCTTGAAGATGTGGACAAATTATGTACCTCCTGCAACTAACTCGAAGGCCATTCATGACCAGAATTTCACTGGAAAGGTCGTGGGTTCTCAAAATTTTGATGTGATTTTAGCTCCCTTTATTTTAATGGAAAGATAACGTTCGGGTTTTCTTTAGGTGGTGGAGGTTGTGAGTGGTGACTGTATCATCGTGGCTGATGATTCTGTGCCCTTTGGCAGTCCTTTGGCTGAGAGGAGAGTAAATCTTTCAAGTATTAGGTGTCCAAAAATGGGCAATCCTCGTAGAGATGAAAAACCTGCTCCCTATGCTCGAGAAGCCAAAGAATTCTTGAGAACGCGCCTTATTGGTCGACAAGTATGAAGATGTATCTCTTTTAGTGAACCTTGAAAGCTGTTATATCGGTATTATGATGTTAACTCGTTTATTTTTTAGGTAAATGTCCAAATGGAGTATTCAAGGAAGGTTGTCATGGGAGATGTACCTTCAGCTACCACTGGTCCTGGAGACTCTAGGGTGATGGATTTTGGTTCGGTCTTCCTCTCATCTCCCAACAAGGGTGATGGAGATGAAACTTCATCAGCACCATCCACCACTGGTTCTCATCAAGGGTTTAATGTTGCTGAGCTTGTAGTTTCCCGTGGCTTTGGAACTGTGATTAGACATAGAGACTTTGAGGAGAGATCAAATTATTATGATGCCCTCCTTGCTGCTGAATCACGTGCTATTTCTGGGAAGAAAGGGATTCATTCCGCCAGGGATCCTCCAGTCATGCATATAACAGACCTTACCACAGTGAGTATACTAATCCTTTTTGGATACTCTCTCTACCCTATGAGGTCCAGTTGATTTACTAAATGAGCTTCATTCAGGCATCGGTCAAGAAAGCAAGGGATTTCTTACCATTTCTGCATCGAAGCAGGAGGAGTTCTGCTGTGGTGGAGTATGTCCTCAGTGGTCATCGTTTTAAACTGTTGATTCCAAAGGAAACATGCAGCATTGCCTTTTCATTCTCTGGTGTTCGATGCCCTGGCCGTGGTGAACCCTATGCTGACGAAGCAATTGCATTCATGAGACGGAAAATAATGCAAAGAGATGTTGAGGTATTGATCTCCTTCTTTAAGCACATTTTTTTCATGGCTGGATTACTTTCCTCCATTTGATGAGTGCATCTTGAATACAGATTGAAGTGGAAACTGTTGACAGAACTGGAACATTCTTGGGATCCTTGTGGGAGTCGAGGACTAATGTGGCAGTGACACTTCTTGAAGCTGGCCTTGCAAAGCTGCAGATTTCCTTTGGTACTGACAGGATCCCTGATGCTCATCTTCTTGAACAGGCTGAGAAATCTGCCAAAACACAGAAGCTGAAAGTAAGAAGCAAGGACATTTGACCCTGCCATTTGTTTGTTACCTAGAATTTGCTTGTGATAATGCAACTGATTGTCTTCTTTTTCAGATTTGGGAGAACTATGTTGAAGGAGAGGAAGTTGTTTCTAATGGTCCAGCTGTTGAAAGCAAACAGAAAGAAGTGTTGACGGTGATTGTTTCTTACATCTGATTAGAGAGCATGCTTGCTTTAAGTAATTTTTCTTACGCATATTATCTCTACAGGTAGTAGTTACAGAAGTCTTGGGTGGTGGAAAGTTTTATGTTCAAGCAGTTGGGGATCAAAAAGTTGCATCTATTCAACAACAGTTGGCATCCTTGAATCTACAAGATGCTCCTGTAATAGGAGCTTTCAATCCTAAGAAGGGCGATATTGTACTTGCTCAGTTTAGTGCAGATAATTCATGGAACCGAGCAATGGTGAGGGTCATCCTTGTAGTTTATTTCATACCAATCTGATTTTAGATGCTTTATTAATTTAATTCTGGCTACTACGTGAATATTTGTGGGTTGTTTTATTAGCTCAGTATGCCCCTACATATTATATTCTTTTTTGTAAAACTGGGATATTGTGAAGTCTTGCCTGCCGTGTACTAAATCGTTGTTTTTCCTTTAATTTATTTCTTTTTCTAAATCCTTCTCCTTTCAAGCCAATTGAATATATTGTGCATGTGTAGATTGTGAATGCACCACGTGGGGCTGTTGAATCCATGAACGACAAGTTTGAAGTATTCTACATCGACTATGGAAACCAGGAGGAGGTTCCATATGGTAGGTTACGGCCTCTTGACCCTGCGGTGTCATCTGCCCCTGGTCTTGCTCAGCTGTGCAGCCTAGCTTATGTCAAGGTTCCAAACTTGGAAGAGGATTGTGGTCCTGAAGCAGCTGAGTATCTTAGTGCTCAGACTTTGAGCAGTTCAAAAGAGTTTAGAGCAAAGGTGGAGGAGAGGGATCTTTCTGGAGGAAAAGTTAAAGGGCAAGGAACTGGGCCCATTGTTGTTGTCACCCTTGTTGCTGTGGATGCAGAGATTAGCATAAATGCTGCCATGGTTCAGGTACATTTTTTATAACCCATATATTTACTGTGCGGGTATAGACTAGGAATGCATTGTACTCCGTGTAAGGTTTCCCGTTGTTGTATTTATATAGCTATCTATTGCTCATAGAAGCAATATTTTTAAGTGAAACTGACATGGTTTTTGGTAAAGTTGGTCCCAATAGTTTAATTCTTGTTTAATGGTTCAATCCACAGGATGATATAATTGCATTTAAAATGACCACATGCCGTTACATATATATTATAGTTCCAATATCATTTTCATTCATAATGGTTGAGCCTAACCACAGATGATGGTTTAGATTATTGATATGTTACTTTCTGTTTATGCTCTTGTAAGCTGGTTGATAATATGATTTTTCTGCTACTTTCCAGGAGGGTCTTGCTAGGATAGAAAAGAGGAGAAAGTGGGAACCAAAGGAAAGGCAGGTGGCTCTTGATAACTTGGAGAAGTTCCAGGATGAAGCAAGGTCTGGTAGGCGTGGGATGTGGGTGTATGGAGATGTCCAGTCTGATGATGAGGACATGGCTCCTCCGGCTAGAAAGCCCGGTGGCCGGCGGTAAATTAACCATTTCCCTAAACATGGTTAAATTACGAAAAATGAGAACTGTATGGGGGACCTTAAGATGCTCTTTTTTTATAAGTTTTCTCAAATTCTCTCTTTTAGAATGAAAAGAAATATTTGCAGCATGAAACTTGAGTTTTGTTTATTTTTTCAAAGTTCTCTTTTTGTTTTGTAGTTGAGTTTTTTTTTTTTCACATATACATTGTCATAATAAGGTGAACTTGACCCATGGGCTCTCAGTTTTGGTATGTAGAATCATGATAAACAGTTCTTGGTATTTGAATGGAGTAGGTTTCCTTCTGATCTTTCTTTATATTATTGTCTTTGTTTGGAAACGATGGTTGTACAAGAGTTTTGCCTATCCTCACTCCTCCGTAGCTCACCCGATTTTGGAGCAACGGACGTTAAATAGGCTTTTCAGCTCCACTTTCATGCATATGGTGAAGTTAAAGCTTACCCAAACAATTGAAATTATTACAAAATTCAATCTTAAGAAATAAGAAGTTTCAGATTTAAAAGGTTTAATGAATATTAGATAAAATTTAATGATGTAAAATATAACTAAAAATATTATTTTATTCAGTAAAAAATTAATGTTTAATTAAAAAATTATTAAATAAAAATTAATTTATTTTAGTTTATAAAAAATTATTAATTTATAAAAATTAACTTGTTAATGAATAAATTAATTTTTTTCAATAACACAATCTTTAAAATTTTACCTTTCAAAATAAAACAATCATTCAGCCGAACAATAATAACAAAAAAGTAATCTCAATGGTCATCCGAAGTCGTGAAAAAGTTTCAGGTCTAACCTAATTTAAAACCTTGAGGAGTTTGAATATGACCTTTGACAGATTTTTTTCAAGTTAAATTAATTTAACAATTTAAAATTAATAAATTGAAATCTAAGTTGACAAAATTTAAATTTAAATTTATAATTAAATTTAAATTTCTTTTCAAATTAAATCAAACTTGGTAAGCCAATGAATTAGTCAGAATTCATACTTGGTTCCAAGTTTTTAATCGAAGTCGCATTTTTTGATATTTTTGGAGCATCATTGATGATATTTCATACTATCTCGTTTTGAAAAAGGTAAACTTCCTCTCTTCAAGAACTGAATAATAGAACAACATGAGAAGACCGAAGGCTAGTATGAATTACATTTGATTAGCAACACGATTATAATACGCATTGAAGGAACATGAACATGTTGAATAGAAGAGTCATGGAAGAAGCGCAATGGACGGTATAGAATGGAAAGACAAAACTTGGATGAACTGAATTGACAAATCAATAAAAGCACTATATGTTTTCCTTTTTTAGCCAACTACCTGAAAAATCAATAAGTGGAGAAACAAAAGCTGTTCTTGGAGGTAGGAAAGGAACTACCTGATAAATCAATAAGTGGAGAAACAAAAGCTGTTCTTGGAGGTAGGAAAGGAACTATCACAGCCTGATGATAGATAAAATGTCATTTACACTCTTCATACATCTTCTTTCATGTTCAAAAATAGGAATAGCCATTAATCAAACTACGAAAAACAACTAAGCTTATGTAATTTTACCAAAAGTTTTAAGAAAACGCCCCTCTAAACCTCCTCAATTTTCAGGCCTGCCTTTGTGCCCTCTTGCGTGGTGCGGTTGCGGCCGCAGCATTGTCCTTTTCATTCTCTTCTGCTTTCTCACCACTGCTGCTTTCCTCCTTGTTAGATGTCTCTGCAGTTGGTTCGGGCTGGGGCTGCAGCTGGGGTTCAGGTTCGGGTTCGGGTTCGGGTTCTACCTTGACCTATATCCCCAGATGGTTAAGACATGATGAGACGAATTTAAACCATATAAAAGCTCAAGAGAGCTAACTTTATGATGCAAATCAAGCACATATATGAGAACATGAGAAGATTTGATAAGACACCTACCGGCTTCTTGCCACCAAAAATTATCTTTAACAAAATACTGAACATCACAACCACTATGGAGACTAGAATGCCAATGGTGAGATTTGGTTGCTTCTCTGCCTTGTCAATGACATCCTACAGAATTGAGTTCAAATATTAGGTCCATCCATAAATGTCTGACAAATTCTTGAATAAGAAGATGATATTTGACTTACAAGAATCTTTTGCTTGTGCCCACTTAAGAAAGGAATATCCGCAACCTGATACAGGAGGTCAAATACCTTCTTCTGCATAATTAACACAAAATGTCAGATCAAGGAGAAAAAAGAACAAAACACAGGAACAAATGGTGACTTGCAGAATTCATTACCTGGAAGCCAGCAAGAACATCTGTGCTAGAAGCTGCCTCCTCAGCTTTCTGTTTCTCCTTCTCAACATCAAACTTAGGCTTCCATGTTGTATCCCTGTAGGTTGCCGCAACCTTCTCATCTTTTGCTATCAAGATGTTGTCAAACAAGATACCATCTTGCATGGTCCAGATTTCAATCCCAACAGCAGCAATGGGCTCAAAGTCAGGTGTGTCAAGCTCAAAGTAGATGGGGTTGGGAATCTCCCTAGGCTTCCAAATACCTTTGTAAGCTGGGTTGTCAATAAGTGGAGCACTCCATTTTCCTTTGTAAGCAGGATTTCTCTTTTTTGGCCTCTTCCATTCCCCACAACCCGGGGCAGTTGCACACTTTGGGTTGTCAATCTTTGGCGCTTCCCATTCACCATCCTCCTCGTCATCCCAATCTTCAGGTTTTGTGGCATCAGGATCATCAATCTCATCAGGCTCGTCGTCCATCCATCCTTCTGGTTTCACTGCATCTTCGTCTTCAATTTCCATGGGAGCATCCTCATCCCAATCATCTGGCTTCTTTGCATGAGGGTCAGGAATTTTTGCCCTTTCATCCCAATCCTCAGGTTTCTTATCATCAGGATCAGGGATTGTCTTGGCAGGAATTAGAGGAGGCTCAAAATCCTCGGATGAGAGGAAATTTGCTCTCTTCTTCTCCTCCCCATCGATCAAAATTTTAAGCTCATTGTCTGGTTTCAAAATGGCAGTGTAAACGTGAGAAAGCTTGTCCGAAGAGACAGAAGGTGGGAACTTAAGATGATGCTCAACATACTCCCCACTCTTTGGATTCTTATGGTTCATGATAAAATGAACTTTATTCGTGGTTCCACATTTGTCGGGTCCAAACATAATTGAATAAGGAGACTCATTGTCAAACTCCTTCGCTGTCCAACTGGCATCCTGGGGCCTCAGGTATTTCAGATATGCACCACCACATTCAAGTCCATTTTGAAGTCTAGTTTCAAATTGAAGGACAATAGTCTCATCCTTCAGATTAACCGGTTCATCAAGCTCCTTTACTATAGCATATTTCCTAGCTTTCTCACTCACAAGAAGCCCAAAATCATTATGTCCTTCACTCTTTGAGTGCTTCCACACACCTATCACAAGATGAAAATACCAGCACCAATAAGTACAAAGCTGGATATACTCAAACATCAATTAACAGAATTTTAAGGGATGCACGAATCTGGGATAAGGAAAATCATCTACAAGAATGTCATAACCAATAGATGACATTCAACTATAAATGGTTAGAATTGTAAACATTATGCTTCCAAATATCCACATTCCCCATTTCTCGCATATTTATTATAATTTAACGAATTATGTAATCCTTCCTTTTCCTGCAGCTAGATGCATTAAATACCTGCCACAACCAGAAGACATGAACCTACCTACCGATCATTGCACCAAACCGTACAAGAATAAAAGCAGACATTTCGCATAAACAGAAAAAACACGAAATAACGGCGTACTAGTCCACTTAAGAGGAAAAAAAAGTAAAAATATATACGAAAAACTATCACTATTCACCTAAAACAATTCATATCACACAGAGAGCACAAATTATCAAACAACAGCCACTAAAGCTCTAAAAGCAAAATTCTGAAATAATTAAGCATTTTATTTCGGCTAAAGACGAGATCTGAAGCAACATAAGATACCTTCATAGTCATTCTTCTTGGAAACAACCCATCGGCCATCGAACGACTCGTCGAACGATTCGTAGAAGACCTACACCATCAAATCCACCACTCACACTCATAAACTCAGTCAAATACAAAGATATTACACATCAATGAAAACAAAACTCATAATCACACTGAGAATCATGGAAACAAGTTACTTACAGTATCGTCGTCGGAGGCGCGAAGCTGGTAGAAGCAACTAGAAGCTACCAGAAAGAGAAGAGTCAACCGGAGAGAGACGCGTTTTGCTTCTCCCATAACCACTTTCTGTGAAAACCCTAGAGCTCTCTCTACGTAGATGAAATGATCTTTTGATCCAAAAACTACCTCAAGACCTTCGAGAACTTGTTATAAATCCAAATCTTCTTGAAATTGAGATATTTTATAATACATCTGCTTAGATCTTGAATGTCTGTTCATCACCTTGTGTCTGCCAATCCGAACAAGTAACATGTCAAGTGTACCAATGACTTATCGCCACGTCAGCTGTCAGCAAGTCTACATTCCTAAACTGATATTGATATGTTAACATACAGTGTTCTTGACTGATCGGATTTATGGATTAAATTTTATATTTGTAATTGTAGAAATGTTATTTGTTTTAGGGACGCTAATTGGTGAGTTACGTCCGGACAAAAATGGGCTTGGTCAGTTCGGCCCGACATTATAGCTTTTGTTCGAGACAGCCTAAGGCAACTGGGCCCAGATAGTTGAGCTCAAGTTCGATTCGGCTAGGGCGCTTGATTTTTTATTTTTATTAGAAAGGAAAACGATGTTGTTTTTTAATAGTTGTTAGCCCTTGGTAGGACTGACAAAAAATCGATTCAAACTAAACTAATTCCGGACAAAAGTAAAAATTTCATGATCCTAAATTGGTTTGAAACCATTTTTATTTATACCAAGTTAATCCGAAACCGAATCGGATTGGAAAACACCCAACCCGGTTCGGAACTGATTTGTCTGATCTTAACTAATAGTAAATAGCCATTAAATTACTCCATCTTCTTCCTTTCTGTTTTTCTCTATAAACTAATCAAAAAATTATAGAAAAGAAAGCTAAATTATAATTGTCTAGTTGAAGTTCAAACCAAACAAATGGTATGTCTACAACCAAATTAAAAAAAAACAAAAATACAACAACCAAATTTAAAGTCTCCAATAAAATTATAGCAAGAAGCCACAAAGGCATAAATAGTACATCAAATCTAAAACTAATAAGCCACATTGTTCATACTACAAATTCAAACCAAATAAAACATGCAAGAAATAATAAATCATTCTTCATCAAACCCTTCATATCCCACTCTTTATGTCCCAAAGACTCTATGATCTGAGAGAAAAAAAAAACAAAAGATGAAACAAGTTAGCTAACATGTATACAACAATTAAAACTTAATACAATAAATTAGAATAAAGTATTGATTTTTTTGAAACAATGATTTTTTTGTCTTTTTTAAATTCAGATCAGACAATTTTAATCTGTTTTAAATGTTCAATGCTGACCAATTTTAAAATTCGAACATTTTGTCCGATAAGGTCAGTCCGAATCTAGATTTGATTTTAATTCAGACAAAGATCGATCAACCTGGTTTAAATTCGGCCAAAAAAATTCTAACTCATATCTAATTTTTTTAGATCAGACAGGGTCAGGTTATCAGTTCGGACAAAATTTTGCTAGACCTAGCCCTCCGGTAGAGCCAGCATAGGTAGTTTGTATTTGAAAAAATCAAGCCTAAGTTTCCATTCGAGGCTTGATCAATCTAGGCCTAGACTGTTGCTTTCAGTTTTAACTACGTGGGACCTGACCTATAAGTTAGAAATTAAAAATTAAGTGAACTTTCAATTTAATTAATAATTACAAACTTGTTGTATCTTGTATGTAATTTATCATTTTCTAAATCACTAAAATAAAAAATAAGTTTTATATGAAACCTTTAAATTGATATACACATAAAGAACAAATTTAATTAAGTAGATCATTAACAACAAATTTTATTAATTAAATCACTTTGAACAAACATTTAATCCAATTCATTCAATTATTCATAATATAATGCATCATCATAACCAAATTTTTTAATAATATTTGATAAAATCTTAAAATATATAATAATTCATTAATCATATGATAAATTTATAAATTATAATTAATTAAAATACAAATAATTGTTAATATAACTGCTTGTATAAAGTTCCTTTAAGTTATTTGACTTGTATTATTATTACGTTAATTTGTTATTTTAAATATTTGATAAATATATAATAATTATCTTTGGAGTAAAAAATAATCTTTACAATCACAAATTTTGAGTAAATTACTTAATAAATTAAAATTTCAAATTAATTGAAAATTTTATTTCAACATATGCATTTATGTAATTTTAACTACTATTTTTTAACTTCTTGAATGGAAAAGCTCCTGAAAATTTAATATCACAATGAGAATTATGTTGATTTGTTTCTATTCATCCCGAAAAGGTAAACGGGTGAAAAAGTATATTTTGAACTTAATATTTACGATAGAATATGGAACAAATCTTAACATTTTAAAGCGTTGAAATTGAATTCAAATGTTTTCAAAATATTCAAAATAGAGCCTAAGTTGATGAAAACTTTAACAGTATTAATTTCTCATAAATTAAATGTTACATTAATGCTGATATGATATTATTTTTTATTTTGGAAAATAAAAGTATGCCCACAAATGAGATGCACTCTCATCAGTTAAATGTCATTTACGTTATATTATTATTTAAAAAGTGGGCCCATTGTCAGATGACAAATGGGACCCAATTGTGTGAAATGTATAATTACGGTTCCTACTTGCTGCGTAATAACTAATAAGTGAGACCTACTGTATAATGTGTGTAACTATAGACTCCATTGTAAAGTGACAATGAGATTTGTTTTTTATTTAAAAAATATATGTTGATATGACATTCAATTAATGGAAAACTCCATCATTAATAATTTAATTTATTTTGAAAGTTTTGAAAATTTTAAGGTTTAATTTGAATATTTTAAAACATTAAGATCTAATTTGTAATTTGTTGTAAACGTTAAGGTTCTAAATAAGGAAACCTTTTAACTCTAGTTTTCATAATCCC
>JANQAP020000227.1:349092-360498 GCA_026874005.2 Erythroxylum coriaceum | reverse complement strand
TTTTTCTATTTAAAAAGGGAAGAACATTTTAGAAGCTAGCACTTTGTCTTCTTCCTCTCAAAATCAGTCTTGAGAATTGCTCTGTGGATACCATCCGAGGCTGGACATTTGAACAGCTCGTGATTGATCAATCGAAAAAAATTTCAAAGGTTTTTCAACAGGAAGATGAACAAGGTACAATTTTTAATTCGTTTTCTGTTTTATTCAAGTTATTCAATTATCAGGATCTGCTCGAAATTTGTAAAAGTTTTGTTTCCGCTGCGCCCTTAATTTGATTACGGTTGGATTCCAACAAGTTCGTGAAAGTGGGATGTCTCTAAAAATGAAGAAAGTCTTTCCTTTCCTATGACTGGAGATTTTGACCATGACAGGCATAAAAGATATTCATACTCCTCCTCAATCACCCAATCCTAGAAGAAATGAAAATCCTCCTCAAAGCTTGTCTGAGGGTCCTAGAGGAAGAAGGAGTCTACAAGATCTTTATAAATCCATGAAGATGGTAGAAAATACAGCACTATTTTTTCTCTTTGTTGATTTCGAGCCACTGCACTTTGAAGAAGCTATATAAGAAAAGAAATGGAGATCTGTAATGGATGAAGAGATTCAAGCAATTCAAAAGAATAACACATGGGAGTTTTCTATTCTTCCAAAGGGGAAAAAGGTGAATGGTGTGAAATGGGTATATAAAGTCAAAAGAAATGCTTAAGGAAAAGTAGAGAGGTACAAGGAAAGACTTGTTGCTAAAGGTTATAGTCAATAACATGAAGTAGATTATGATGAGGTGTTCGCTCCTGTGGCTCGACTAGAGACCAGTCAATTAATTATTTCCTTGGCAGCGCAAAAGAGATGGAAGATTTATCAAATGGATGTCAAATCGGCATTCTTAAATAGCTACCTTAGGGAAGAGGTGCTTATCCAACAACCATTGGGGTACTTGGTGAAAAGACATGAAGAGAAAGTGTTGAAGTTAAAGAAGACATTATATGGCTTGAAACAAGCTCAAAGAGCTTGGTATAGCCACATTGATAAGCATTTCCAAAGCTATGGATTCATTAAATGTCCCCAAGAACATTCTCTTTATGTCAAAGTAGGTGAAAATGGAAGCATTCTTCTTGTATGCCTATATGTTGATGACTTGATCTTCACTGGTAACAATTCAAAGATGTTCGAAGAGTTTAAAAAGGTGATGACTAGAGAATTTGAAATGACTTGTATAGGACATATCCTATTTCTTTGGTATTGAAGTGAAGCAAGATGATGATGGCATCTTTATTTCTCAAGAGGCTTATGCAAGAAAGATTCTTGAGAAATTTAAGATGAAGAATTGCAAGCTCATTAATACCCCAATTAATTGTGCAACAAAATTGTCAAAGTTTGATGAAAGTGTAAAGGTGGATCCAACTCTTTTTAGGAGTCTTGTTGAAAGCTTGAGGTATTTGACTTGTACATGACCCTATATTCTCTTTGGAGTGGAGGTTATAAGTCGTTTTATGGAAGCTCCAACTAGTACTCATGTGGCAATGGCTAAAAGGATTTTGCGATATATCAAAGGTACTATTGACTATGGTTTGCACTATTCTTCTTCATCTAATTTTCAACTTGTTAGTTGTAGTGATAGTGATTGGAGAGGTGATGTTAATGATAGAAAGAACACAAGCAGGTTTATATTTTTCATGGGTGACACTGCTTTTACTTGGAGTTCTAAAAAATAACTCATTGTGACTTTATCTACATGTGAAGTCGAATATGTTGAAGCTACTTCTTGTATCATATATGCAATTTGATTAAGAAGGTTGTTGAAGATGCTACATGTGACTCAAGATGGAGCTACCTCTATTTTTATGGATAACAAATCTGTTATAGCATTGGGAAAGAATCCTATATTCCATGATCAAAGTAAGCATATAGATACAAAGTGTCATTTCATAAGGGAGTGTGTTGAGAACAAAGAAGTAGGGCTTTCTTATGTGAGTAATGATAGTCAAGTAGCCGATATTTTACTAAAAGGATTGAAGTTTGAAAGTTTTGCTAAGCTGCATGCGTAGATTGGAGTTATCAAAAAGAATCAAGTTTAAGGGAGGATGTTAAAAAATGCAATTATATTAGTGGAGCATTTAATTAAACTTGATTCTTTATTTAGTTCATGTATTTTGAGATTCATTGTATTTTTCTTATGCATGTTTTCCTATCGTTTCAAAGAGATATCTTATGTATCTATAATTTATACCATGTACTAGTTCATTTCCAAAATAAGACAAAAAATTCAAATTAAGTGAGTTATTTAGATTGTTTAAGTGTTCTTTTTATCTTTCTATTTCCTATATTGACTACAAAATGAAACTGAGCTTCGAACTTGGGTTGGTTGTAGCAAAACCTGGGGGATTATGTCTTCCTCGATGATATTTAAGGACGGACGTCATCAAATTCAAGATATCGTCAAGCTCAAACGATGAAATCCATTTTTTATTGTAAATCTTCCTTTCTTTTATTTCCACAGTTCCAGGATATGAATCATATGATTGAAGGCTCGAACTTCACACAGTTTGAGTGGTTCTTACACGAATTTACAGGCAGGTAAAAGCAGAAAGAGTAGATTAAGGCTTCTGGGGGTCGATTCCCACAGATTTTAAAGTTTCTGTGCGAGGTGGGTGAGCAAAAACATCCTTGCGAATGGCATCAGGAATGTCCTGAAGACCACTCTCAAATTTTTGAACATGGGCCACTTTCCTGAAAAGCGACTTCTCCATGAACTTAGACGACTCGTCCACCACTTTATCAGGGTACTCCACCTCCGGTATCGTCTCTCTCAGCTTCTTCTTCACTCGCACAGTTGGTGAGTAAAGTAGCTGATGCTTTGCCGTATAAAGACCTAACGTCGTCGATACAAGGATCATCCCAAGAGCGACATACACCGGCACCAAATCACCCTTCTCAGGTATCTTGAAGCCATTTCTTTGAAGACGATGACCAAAGTCGCCTGCTGGGGCATAAGGAGAAGTTGCGGTGGTAAATGTTGTGTTTCGTCTCAAACGATTTGCCATCTGTTTCCACATATTCTGCAAGCTCAATTAATCGTGTAGGTCAGGACATGATAGCACTAAACGGGTTCTCAAGAACAAGTAAAATTACTTACCATTGATTTAAAGGCCATAAATGATGAGATACAGTAAGAAAGAAGTTGAGATTCTTGGCTTTCCTTTGCTTGAAGGTTCTTCTAGCTAGTGCTCCTGGAATATATAAGCGGTTAAGATTACTTACAAGTGGGTTCTGGAATCATGTAAACCAATGTAGAAGCTAAAAAAGGAGCAGGTGCTTATGTTTAATTGTGGAGTGTTCGATAAGAAGCATGAAGCGTCGTGAAGGTGGGTATGTAAGTCCATTTACTATCAGCCACGGATAGGTTATGCGAGTTCTTTCCAGAAAACGATGTGGGGCATACAATAGTGCTTATGTTCCAAGCTCTACAATATTATGGTCTTCCAATAATCAGAAGTTCCGAAGGTAGTTAGTGGAGGTTCAGGAAAAGGTCGCAGGTGGTCGTGGTTAAGGTGACAACAAATTAACTG
Organism: Erythroxylum coriaceum; assembly: GCA_026874005.2. Classification (NCBI taxonomy): domain Eukaryota; kingdom Viridiplantae; phylum Streptophyta; class Magnoliopsida; order Malpighiales; family Erythroxylaceae; genus Erythroxylum; species Erythroxylum coriaceum. The sequence goes on along the minus strand of JANQAP020000227.1, from coordinate 356,932 downwards.
TTGTTGAGTTCTGTCAAAATTTAAATGTAAAAAAGAAAACGTGAACGGCAGGATTCGAACCTGCGCGGGCAGAGCCCACATGATTTCTAGTCATGCCCGATAACCACTCCGGCACGTCCACCGGTGCCCGTCAATGTTTATAATCAAACATTTTAGTCAGGGTGTCGGACTAAAAGAAAATTGTAAATGACGCGTGCCTCATGTAATTTGATCTATTCATAATTTTATTATTTAACATAAAATACATATGATTTTTTGAATGAAAACTAATAAAAGATATTATGTTGACTACAAAAAATATATTAAATTATAAAAATAGAAAATGTGTCAAACTATAGCACAGGTACGTTTTTCTCTAAAACAAGTTCAATTTATTTATGTATGATAATTAAGAAAATTGTTAATATAGTTGAAAGTATGTTAGCACTAGTCTCATCTTCCGAGTATTAAGGCTAGTTTTGTATTTTAATTGAATTTTAAAATATTTTTATTAACTTATTATATTTATATGTCTGCTAACATGAAAAATATTAAAACAACAACATTGGCAGGCAAGTAAATCATAAGTTATGTTTATAATAAATTAATTTTTTATATATTTGATATAATATATAGTTTTAATTGATATTATAATAACAAATTTTATTAACTTTTGAATTAAAATATATTTTACCAAACTATAATAACATTCTAGACTAATGTTAGTAAAGGATTTTTTAATATATAGCTATTGAATTAGTTAGGTTATCAAAGAAACTTTATGAATATAAAATTCACCGTGTATCCTTTTTAGGCTAAATAGGTTTGTTGGCATTTAAGGTTAATAATGTCATGGGCTAGGGTTTGAATTATTGATAAGATGTTATCTTTACGTATTATTTGATATTATCTCTTTTGTTTTAGATTTATTTTGGTGTTTAAATATAGTAATTAATGTTTGCTTTGTTTCAGGAGATGAAAAGTAGAGATTGCATTAAATTGGGACTCTATTGATGATAATGACAAATTTAGGATAAAGTGAAGAGATTGATGCGGTGAATAAGGCCGATCACTTGAAGAGTTGGAATTCGACTGGAAGACTTCGCCTTATCCTTATCATGAAGGAGTTTGATTTTGAATTCGTTTTAGATAGACATCTTAACAAGTTAGAGTTAGATTAGGATTATATTAGAAAATCTAAAAGAGACGTTCCTCGTAACATAAAAAAGTTCTTGATTCTTAAGTTTTTTTGCAATTCTTAGTCTTGTTTCTATTTTTGTTACTGGAGCAAAAGTCATAAGTGGCTAAACTCAATCTTTCTGATTCAAGACGATTCAATACTTTGATTGTAACTTTGTAAAGTTTTGTGTTTGAAACTTTTATTTACGTTTTAATTGAAGTATTTCTTGTTTTGAGTTCTCATATTTGATGAATGATTGATATTCAATTAATCTGTCAATTTAATTTAATATTGATTATTCTATCGCTATTCAAGAATTCATTGATCCGTAATTGTCACGAAGGACTGGTGCAAGTAACAAATAAGTTATTTATGGATTTTTATATTTAACTTATGATAAACAAGAAAACTAAATTGAATAGTTGCAGCTATCTCGATTATTTAATTTAGGGTTTAGTCTTTTTTACGGAGCTTATTGCTATTATTTATTTAATATGGAACTCTATGACACCCATTCAATAGATGATAAGTTTTTATTTGGATGCTGAGTTTGAACCAATTAATTTAGAAAATTTTGAGACTTATTATAGTTATCCTAATATGTTTCGGACTAATTGCTTGAATCGTGAAAATATTCTTTTTAGACCAATGATCAATGTTACAATTAGATGAAATCTTTCCCTTGAATTGAAATTTGGTAATCTTGACTTTCTTATTTTTAAATTCAATTGATTTAAATTTTTTCGTATTAATTTCAATTAATCACTTATTTAATCAAAAAATCCCTCCATTTAATTTTATTGCTTGAAATTAAGAAACTAATGTTCAGTTCTCTAGGGATTCGATCTGGTTTCACGTCTATTACAAAAATTTGGAAAATCGGTATTATTTTGGAGGTTTCGACAACTTGACCAATTATATGTAAGTCTATCAGAAGCAACTTCCTCAACCTCGCGTTTCAGCAGAACTTTCACTGGATGTTATTGTTATTGTTGTTGTAATATGCTGCGTTGGGTTGGATTAGGTCAAAAATAGGTTTATTGACATTTAAGGTTGACAATGAGATAAGATCATTTCTACATAAGGTCTAAACTCGGTTTAAGAATAATATTATTTTAATATGACTAAGATGATATTGTTTTAATTGTTATATTCTTAAATTTATTGATCAAAATAACATTACTTTATTAACTCAATTTGTGTCTATTTGAATCTTTCAAAGGATTGATTAGATAACAATCTCAATCCGGACCAGCTTATGTCTAACCCATTAACCTTGAGTCTGACCAAAGTTATAAAGTTTGCTGTCATTACTCTATAAACATCCTAAGAAAAGGGTTAAGCACAAAAGAAGAAACTAAGCCAAGGCACTAAGGCAGTTTGGAATTCACAAACTCACAAGATTAGCAGTGAGTTGGGCTAGTTTAAAAGTTGTGATAACAAATTGAAATATTGTGTAACCTTTTATGGTTTTTTAATTTAGCAGCAAACTTTTAAAAGTTTTGAATTTAGTAATTAACCTTTTAAAACTTATAAAATTAAGTTAAAAGGTTATTTTTGATAATTTAGCATATGTACTAAATATGACACGGATGTTATTAACAAAAACTAACGTTTTTGAACTGAATTATTAAAGATTTAAAATGTTGGTAATTCAATTGAAACAACCTATGACATGATCGAGGTTATTACAGAAACTTCAGCATCAATGGACTATGATTGTTCCAACGTGTTATAGGTTCCGGACAAAGTGAAAAAATAGTCTTTACAAGGTTTAAGAGTGAATTTTATTTTACCTTTTTTTTTCTTTACGAGGATTAAGAATGAGTCATATTTTACTTTATTTTGTTATTTGTGAAGGTCAAATGTGAGCTTATTTTATCTTATGTTAGTCTTTATAAAAATTAAGAGTGAGTCATATTTTATTTTTTATGAGAGTGAACCTTAAATAAGTGTCCTTCCTGCCTTTGCCTAAGATAGACACAGAATAAGACATGTGACATTGTGTCCAATCATCTTACGTCTTAAAAAAAAAAACACACGCACACACACAAATCGTAACATTGACGGTATCTAAAGTTGAATTCAACAAAAAATGAACCTTAAAGCTGCTAAATCTTCTCTAATTCCAACATTTTATAACTGATTTAAGCTTTTGTATAATTGACTAATTATACTCAGCACCAATTAGTAATCCACAAAATTGAATAGGGTAATTCTTTTTATAAGCACAAGTTTAAAACAAAACTTGATCATTAACTAAATCAAACTTCAAGCTAATCCAATAGTCTGAATCGGACAATTTGTAAAAAAATTATTTAGGGACCGTTTGGTTCTATTTCTATGTTTCTATTATAGTTTTCAGTTTTTAATTTTTTGGTTCTATTTTCTTTCAAATAAAAACATAAATCTGTTTAATTGTTAATGTTCATGTAGTTATATTTTTATCACTGATAATAATTTCATATTAGATAAAACTTAAAGATAAATTATTTTTAATTAAATAAATTTGTTTAATCTCTTATATAATATTTATTAACAAATTATTGATAAATTTATGTTATTTTAGTAAAATAAATAATTTATAAATTCAAATTTTATTTATAAATTAATATTTATTTGAAATATATTTTAATTAGTAAATAAAATTTTATTTGAATATTTATATGTTTTAAATTAAATTATATTTATTACAAATTATTAAATTTTAATCATATATAATTTATTATAAAAATTAAATTAAATTAAATTATTCATAATTTTTATTGATAATTAATTTTAATTTATTAAATATATAATCTTGAATTAAATTATTCATAATTTTATTAATAATTAAATAATTAAATAATATACATTTAAATGATAGTAAATTAGATTATAAAAAAACAGAAAACTACTTTTTAGAATTTTCATAATTTTTAACAACCGGAAGAAACTAAAATTAAAAATTCAAACGAACAAGGTTTTTTTTACTGAATTTAAAAACAAAATCAAAAAATCAAAAACAAAAATAGAAACAACACCCCCAACTTAAACCCTACTCAAAATACGTCTAAATTAAACTTTATTTGTTGAATTCAGGCCAAATTTAGATTGAATTTCAACTGTTTCACCCCTTTTGCTCCTTTTCCTCTCATATCATCAAGAATTGGAGAAAATGTGCAAAACTTCTATTAGTAAGTATTGTAAGTGTATGCTACATTACTTATGCAAGTACATGGCCAAGCAGGCGTAGTAAGTATTGTACGTGTAGGATACATTATTTATGCAAGTACATGGCCAAGCAGGCGTATTCAGCTTCATGCTAAAATAGGTTGATATGCATCTTCTCTTCCCTTCTTCAGCCAAGAACGTGCAACCACAGCAATGAACATTACTACCCCAAACAAAACTACTGTTGGCCATGCATATGCAGAGAGCTTCAAGTATTCATGTACCTGCAAGAACCGATATGAATAGCATTAGTTATGAGTTGAACACTATCAGGAACGATTAGTTCGATTGCATTTCCTTGGTTCCATTGATCAAATGATTCCAAATGATCGAGGGAATAAGTTGTCTTCGAGTTCTTGGTCATTCTGTTACATGTATCAAAAGCTTCTCTGTAGAAATAAATGTAGAACATGATCATATAGTAGAGAAATTACACGATGACCAACATGCCTAAACGGACCGGTCTTTGGTTCCTGCTCTGCAACTAATATGTAGAAAAGACCCATAACTCCAGTGTGCTTAATGGTTGCACTGTAGTTGGATTCAAGAACAAGTTTCTCTCCTTGTGAAACCTTTACAGTTCCTGGCTGAGGATAACAGGTTGACATTCCTACAATGTACCCATACTCATTCCCTGCTTCCTTTCCTTGACCATATCTTGGTAATGATGTGCATATTTCGCGTCCATCCTGAAAATTTCTTGTAGTCAGTCATTACACTTTATCTCCAGCTTCATGAAGGATCATGTCAAGGTTTTACAACATCAAAACATACAACATAAACCAAGAATCACCTCTCCATAGAGGGTTGAACCAATCCCTCCGGTGTGCTGGTGGGCAACTCCGTAGATAACATAACCACCAGTTGGCATGGTCAAGCTAGTCCTTTTAGCATCAATGCACTTATCACTGGATAGACCACTGATACAAGGTTCAATATCGTATTCAACCTGCATATAAAAGCTAGCATTCAGCATCCCCATAAGATATGAAAGTGACACATTCCATGAGATGATTCCTCCAAAAGAAATAAATGGATTTGCAAAATCTTAATACACATGGAAAGAAGAGGATATTGTAACAATTTTTTGATTTAGATACAGTCATAACAGAAGAATTTGGTACACCTGCAACAGTAGTGTCCGTGCTCTGCATCGGACTAGATAGGATTCAGCACTCCTAATTGTATTTTGTATTTCTATTGCTATTGCTTTCTACGAAAGTTTGAAGATAGTTGAGAAAATTAGTTGTTTTATCCAGGACTATACAAGGGATTCACGAATAAGGAAGTCAACTTACATGGCAGCCAACAGTTCCACGACTTTCTCTGGAGCCATTGATTCTTTCCCCAGTATCAGTGACATCGAGTATGTATATTTTAACTGGAACTACTGAACTATCCCAATCAACCCAATGCACAGTATATCGCAAGTAAAGGTTTCTTCTGGCTCCTTCAAAACCTTGTTTTAGCTTGCATTGGGTGTGATCATAGCAACATAACAAACCCCCATCGTAATTAGGCCTTAGAGGCCGACCATATTCGTCCACTGTGATGTTATAAAGATCACATTTGCATTCTGTGCATCCCAGTCTATCTTCAACACCTCGTGTATCGATTGCATGGACATTAAGCAACCATCTTTCTTCATACCCTGCAGGAATCTTAGCAGGATTCCCAATTTCTATTCCGTAAGGGTCTGGAACATATGTAGCTGTTTTCCTTGTTTCAGATCCAAGACCAAAGTATTGTCCAAGAACACCAGTTTGGCATATTCCACTATTCCTTGCCAAAATGTAATCTGAGTTGTTCTTGTCCTGTCTTTCAAACCTCTGATAATATTTTGCAACAACCCAGTGATGAAGATAAGTTTCATGAAGGGGAATAGGATTTCCAGCCTCATCAACTACTTCACCATTAAAACTCTTGAGGGCAATATGACCTCTAGGGAATTCAATATTGTAATAGTACCTGTTCTCTACCGATCCTGGTCCTAACACAAAAAGGGGTGACAGGAAAGTTGCAGATTTGATCTTAATTCCATTTTGAGAAGATCCTCGAGCATAAGGTCTGTTAAGAGCCAGAAGAACTATAGCCAACGGAAGCAAGCACCGTCCAGAATAGCACACCATTGTTCCTGTCAGCTTCAAGACGTCAGCTGAATTGCAATATGGCAAAACTAAAAAAATAAGCGAATCCAATTACGCTTGGAAAATCACAATCAAGTAAGATAAAAACGTATGCAACGGTATTAACTGTAAAGTTTGTCGAAGCAAAATCAGGTGAAAAGTTTCAGAAACAAACAGAGAACATCGGAAACGAAAAGGGCCATCATTAATGACTCTTCAACTGAAAATTTCGAAAAAATATTCTGCCCATGGCCTCATCACTGTAGTTTGAGTTCCCGAAAGTGGAAATGAATTGAATCCAAAGATGAAACAAAAAGAAAAGGAAAATGTTTCCGTTAACACCAATTTCCGACTCAAATCAGATGCATCAATCAAGAAACGGTAAACAAAACACCGTACCCAAAACCAATAGCTACTCTCTGCCGTCACTAAACCACAGAGCCTTCAGTTCCGAAAGCTTGGAAGACTCTTAAATTGGAATAGATGAACAAAGATTGTGCCTTTAGGGGTCCCTTCGATGATGGGTTACGTGTGGAAGCCAGCCTCCTCCAAAATAATCTAGTCAATTGCCATGAAATGGTTAAAACGAGTAAAACCTTGCATCTCTCACTAACCCATATGAGGACAGGGAGCGCTCCAAGTCTGAGAGTTGGCGACGCAATCAATGACGCCATTGATGGGACAATCAAGGGACCTAATGGTGTACATCAAATCCTTCTGATCTCTCTGTGGTGGTCGGAAATGTACAAAGTTTGGAACCATGTGGCTCAAACATTAATATAACTGACAAATTTTGACTTTTAGCTTGAAAAGACAATCGTTTTTCCTTAATCGCCAAGTTTATGACTAAATTTACATCATCAACATCAAAGAAGTTTATCAAATTCAACAGAAAATTACTTAGGATAAGCCTATTTGATGGGACTTCCACATCCACGTGAGGTAAGCAACCAAATTATATTATGTGTCTATTTGATTGAATTTTTAGAGGGTGAATAAGAACTTTTTTTCACCGTAAAAGTTTTTTTTTTAAATGAGTGTTTGGTTATAAAATAAAAAAGTACTTTTTTAGTAAATGTAACTTTTTTTAGTAGCTAAAATACAACTTTTTTAAGAAATTCAAATTTGGAGCTTCTAAAAAAAGTAAATTTTCAGATAGATTTTTCAGATCAATTAACGAGCCTACTTTTTAATCCTTTTTACCCTTATATTTTACACATAATGCTCACAATACCCACAAACACATCTTCACGTTTATTTTGAGGTTTATGTAATATTATTTGACTTTTTTATATGTTTTAATATTTATTTTTGATATTAGTTTTACTTATGTTATAATCCA
>JANQAP020000227.1:100588-115223 GCA_026874005.2 Erythroxylum coriaceum | reverse complement strand
GAGCGCGTTAGTTAACAAGGCGAAAGCCCTACATAGACCACGCCCAACCAATATAAAAAGTAAATATCCTACCTCGCCATAGAGCCGAACGGCTAGAGCGACAGGAACAACGTAAAGGCCGAAAGGCGCGATAACCCGTAATGGGTTGCCGCGCCTTTTTTTGTTATGAGGTGACTATGAAAACCTGTACTTATTAGCTACACAGATGCAGATATGGCCAGTGATCTTGATGAAAGAAAATCTACATCAGGATACCTATTTACATTCTCAGGGGGGGTTATCTCATGACAGTCAAGATTACAAAAATGTGTTTCCTTGTCAACTACCGAAGTAGAGTACGTTGTAGTAATGGAAGCAGGGAAAGAAATGCTTTTGTTGAAGTGATTCTTTCAAGAATTGGGTGTGTAGCAGGAAGAGTACGTAGTCTATTGTGATAGTCAAAGTGCCTTAGACTTGAGCAAGAACATCATGTATCATGCATGAACGAAACATATTGAAGTAAGATATCATTGGCTCAGACTTGCCGTTGAGGAGAAAGCGTTTCAGTTGCAGAAGATTCACACTAATAGAAATGTTGCCGATATGCTGACGAAAATTGTTCCCAAGGAGAAGTTCGAGTTGTGTGTCGAACTTGCCGGGATGGGCTCTTACTGAGAACAGGATGAAAAACTCCTCCAATATGTGATGGTTGGGGCTGGAGGGGGAAAATTGATGGGTCCATCCTAACCACCCACCACAACCCAAAAATTTTAAAGGGCACAAATTGTGCCAGACATTGGTTGTTGCAATTTTCTTTTTGGTTTTGTAGTGTTTGGCCGGCTAAAAATGTGACCAAATTTGAAGCCACAAATTCATGCTGCTTGGAGCCTATAAATAGGCAAGAGGTTTGTTGCATTCAGCAAAGAAAAGAAAAGCAACAAAGCTCAATACACAGTGAGAGTTTTGAATGAGTATTGTGCTTTGGATCATATTCACGGAGAGGTGTGAGGTAAAAATAGAGTGGTAAAAATTTGAGAGTTGCTAAAATTGTGATCATATTTTAGCGGGTGAAAAATTTGAGTGATTGTAAAAAAAAATTTCTACACATATAGTGAAAATTTTACCGGCTTAACCCGTAATTTTTCCCTCTAATTATTTAGGGAGTTTCTATGTAAATTTTGGTATCTTTTATTTTTATCTGCCATTTACAATAATTATTTAGTTTTTTTTATCGTGATTATTATTTTTGGTAGGTTCAATCGTAAATATCTAATAAACATGCTGCTGCGTGGCTCACCCGAAATTGTAGCATAAATCCCGACAAATAAAACAGGTAATGTGAAACAGACGATTGCAAGCAAATTGAAAATAAAGGATCTCATCTCATATACGTATTTACGTGGATTAAAAAAGGTGTAGAGCAGATGGAATGGCAAAAAGTAAGAATAGGATATTACGTTTCATTCCTGAAAATAAATATTCAGCGACAGCCATGAAAAGTCGCAAAGAAAGAAAGATCTACGGAGCTCCATTCTTCTATACAAGAACCAGCTTAACCCGTCAATTGCGTTGCGGCCATTAACAAAACAACACAAATCCTGAAACACCAACCGACAACACCAGCAAGAGGAAGAAGAAGAACCCTTTTCGTTTCAGAGCAAAAAGTTTCGACAAAAGAGGTTGACGAACGAACATGCATTTCTCGAAGCTCGACGACTCGCCGATGTTTCGGCAACAGGTTCAATGCTTCTCCCTCTTGTTTCCTACTTCTGGCTTGTTGAAGTTTAAGCTTAGTTCTTGCTTTGACGGGTTGGTGGTGGTGAAGCAGATACAGTGCATGGAAGAAAATGCTGAGATATTGAGAGGGAGATGCCTCAAGTTCTACAAAGGATGCCGCAAGTATACGTGAGTCTGTAAAAGTAGAGTTAAGTTTCATAAGATTTGATTTTACAGTGTAAAGGACACGTTGTTGTTCTCTGTTTCAGAGAAGGGCTTGGAGAGAGGTACAATGGAGATATAGCTTTTGCCTCTGCCCTTGAAATATTTGGAGGAGGACACCATGACCCCATTTGTGTCGCTTTTGGAGGTACCCATTACTATGATTGTTTCGTTCTTCGATTCTGGTGAGGATGATCGGTTCAATATGTTAGGATTTTGCCTCGTTGAGTTTCGTTAGAAACTACTTTTCCTTTTCATTTTGATGAAGCGAATCATTCCTTCTGTCTTCTCTGTAACGAGAAGAATGTTATTATCTTGTGAACTTCATGGAATCTACTCTGTAGAAGAATACTTTCAACCCTTTTTTCTTCTCTTCAGGACCTGTTATGAACAAATTTACAATTGCGTTAAGAGAAATTGGGACATATAAGGAGGTTCTTCGATTACAGGTAGAGCACATGCTAAATGACAGGTTGCAACAGACCATCAATGTTAACCTTCAAGAAATTAAGGTAGACCTGAAATGGTGATTTAATCACTTGGATTTATAAAAAATATGTCGTGATTCCTTTACATAAACTTTGCTCTTGTCTGTTGGTTTATGACTGATACCTCAAGTTTTTGCAGGAAGCCCGAAAGAGATTTGATAAAGCTTCCTTGGCTCATGATCAGGTGGGTATTTCATTTGAATGTACTTGTATGATTGCATGTTCACTGTGTTTTGGCTTGCCCCTTTCTTTGAAACGATCAGGTGGATTTTTTCATTTGAATGTCCTTGTATGATTGCATGTTCACCATGTTATGGCTTGCCTTTTCTTTGAAATGCATCATTGTTACTTTGTTAGAGTTGGCAATGAGCCTCCTGGGAAAAAAATTTCAGGCTTGAATATTCAAGTTTGAACTCGAGTCTGATCCTATTTAACATAGTTAAACTCATCGAATTCAATACAGATTGACCAGATTTCACATAAATAATTGGCCTGAAAAGCTATATTAAATCTGAGTTTAAGTCTATTGATTTTGGTTCAAAGCATTTCATGAGAAGATTTAGCTACTTAAGTTGTTACCTTTCGCAGGTTTTTGTGTGTGTGTGTGTGTGACTGGTCATCTCTTCCAATGTTGTTTGATGATTATAGGGTTTGTTTCTGATTAATTTCTGATTGGTCATGACACTTAATGCCAATGTCAAGTTGTACTGCAGGCCCGTGAAAAGTTTCTCTCCTTGAGAAAGAGCACGAGGATGGATGTAGCTGCTGCCATTGAAGAGGTACTCCTAACTTCAAACTACTCTTCACTGGTGCATGGATTGATCAGGTAGATTATCATGGATATCCAGCAAGTGGGTTCTAATTTCTTTTTTAGAGATATTCCAGGAACTGCACAATGCAAGATCCACTTTTGAACAAGCACGCTTTAATTTGGTAAGTGATTCAATAAAAGTTATGCAGAACACATGATTTTGCAGTTCATTACTCTGGAAAGTTTATGAAGGGAATGGGATTCTGCTCCAGGTTAGTGTGCTTTCTATTGTCGAGGCCAAGAAGAGATATGAATTCTTAGAAGCTGTTAGTGGGACAATGGATGCTCATCTTCGATTCTTCAAGCAGGTGTTTCTAAGATCATGTGATGATTACCTGTTGCTTCCTCCTGAAGATTTGATAGGGCATGTTCATGGTTTTTTTATTTCCTGATACTTACAGGGTTATGAACTATTACATCAGATGGAGCCTTTCATTAACCAGGTAATTTCCATCTTCAAGATTACATTGCCACCTTCCAGCTCCGCCCTGATGAGGACATTCATAACCCTTATATGATCATTTGGTTGCACTACACTTGCCTCAATCTCACTTATCACAGGGGGAATGAAATTAGGGGTGCCAATGAACTAGACTCGATTGAGTTTTAGGTTTTAGGCTCTTATTCGAACTTTAAATTTTGATTAGGACTTCAGGCCAACAATGTCGGGTTTGAGCCAGATGCCTGCAAAAAATTAAGTCTACACCAAGCCTGAATCGAAGTCAACGAGCAAACCAGACCCTTTTGCCACCACTAGTCAGAATATTACCATCTATACTTAAAAAGGATTGCCTCCTTGCCATTCACCTGATAACACGATTTGTCCAAGAAACAAATTGATAAGAATTATGTGAATGCTTACACAATCTCATTTATCATACATAGTAGTGTCATAGAAGGCATTGCACGAACCATTCTCTAAAGAGAGTTAGAGATTACAGTTCCCTTAGATTGCCTGATCTGTACTTGACCTTGATTTGTTCCTACAAATGCATCAATGCTTTTACCAGAATATAGGACACATTTCTACAAGAACGAACCTAAACAGTTATTTCCTGGTCTTTATTGAGAATGAAAGCCATTTAAGATCTCAAAATCCACCCTTCTCTGTGGAGTTTGAAAGCAGCCTCGAAATTGGTTTGGAATGATGAGTCAGATACTGTCACACCTTACTACACCATGGCTCAGTTTTGCACCATATCTATGAAAACCATCTGGAACCTGCATGTTATTAATTGATTTCTTTCCTTTAAAGCAAAGGATTCTTCAGCAGATAGCCGTATAGAGAAAGGGAAGTCTTAAATCTTTGCCTTTATACATAGTTTTATGGTCTATTACAGGTCTTGGCTTATGCACAGCAGTCTAGGGAATGTTCTAATTATGAGCAGAAGGCTCTTAATGAAAGGATTGAACATTACATGAGACATATTGATCGGGAAAGTAAGCAGTCTTTAAATGGTAATTGTTCTCCTCGTGCTGAAGGTGTCCCTTCTTTCCCTAGGGCTTCCCATAGAGTGATAGAGGAAGTTGTGCAATCTGCAGCATCCGGGAAGGTAGTTCCATGTGTAACCGGTCTGTTCTTTCAGAATCAACTTTCTTATTTTGTAATAGCGCAAATTTGCTCTCTTCAAAACTTCGAATGGATTCACGACTGGGTAAGTAATCATCTTAGGCCACTGGATACAACACAATATGCAGGTCCAAACCATCCGAGAAGGATATTTGTCAAAACGTTCGTCAAATCTGAGGGGTGATTGGAAGAGAAGGTTCTTTGTTCTTGACAGTCGAGGGATGCTTTACTACTATCGCAAACCATTCAGTTGGACAACTGTAAGTCACTAGTGTGAACACAGTTTGTGATTTTGAGAGTTGTATGTGCTGCTCCTTTATGACCAAGCATGCAGCTTACTTGATCGTGTTGTTTCAGGCAGGTGGTAGTCAATCTTCTGCACAAAGTAGTGTTTCTGAAAATGGTCACGGGTTGCTTGGTCGATGGCTATCTTCTCATTACCATTGTGGTGTTCATGATGAAAAATCTGCTGCACGTCATGCTGTGAATCTACTAACATCTACAATTAAAGTTGATGCCGATCAAACAGATTTAAGGTTTTGCTTCAGAATCATAACACCAGTGAAAGTCTACACTTTGCAGGTGCCTTCATGAAAATAATAAAAATTGTGTTTTTTCGATTTTTCTCATTAGAATCTAGTCATCAGTTTGAGGATTCAGATCATACCTCCAGCAGTTCTTAGCTGTATTTGCTTGCAACACAGGCGGAGAATGCAGTGGATCAAATGGACTGGATTGAGAAGATAACTGGAGTTATCGCTTCATTATTGAGTTTTCAGAATCCTGAAGAAGTAACTTTCTTAATTTATTCTTGGCTTAGTATTCACAGATTCAATAAATTGATTATTGTTGCCTCAAATCAATTTTCAGCTTCTTTCTGCCAGTATGGATACTGGTGATTGTTGCTCTGTCAGTGATGGTAGCTCAATAGTAGATATTCCTGACATGGATCAGCAGGATATACTAGAGTTCACAACCAAAAATCTCACCACCGGAAACCATTCATCCAATTTGCAACAACGAGAACATAGTGTGAGAAGCGGAAAGCCAATTGATCTATTGAGAAGAGTACCTGGAAATGATAAATGCGCTGATTGTGGAGCGCCTGAACCAGACTGGGCATCTTTGAACATAGGTGTTCTTATTTGCATTGAATGTTCTGGTGTTCATCGTAATCTTGGTGTACACATCTCCAAGGTAATTTACTATCTTTGGTGTTCATAACTTCTTGGTCATCTCATAGTGCTTCAAATGGTGTTCTTGTATGAATCACGGATACTTATCATGTTCTTTTCGTTTTCACCTTGCATTATCGTTAATGTTTTGTTCCTTCTGCTCATTTATCTAGTCTTGCACATAACCTTCACTTCAGGTAAGATCACTGACGCTGGACGTGAAAGTATGGGAACAATCTGTCTTAAATTTGTTTCAGTCACTAGGCAACATTTACATAAACTCAGTCTGGGAGGAAATGTTGCTGCCAAGTTCGGCTCCATCTGATGAAATAGCTAAAGGGTACGTGAATCTTAATCCATTGATGCCTGGCTCTGTATCTTATGTTTTCTTGAAAGCTGATAATATGTTGCTAGTCTTTTATTATGTAGCTTCCCAGATTCTGATAGCAAGAGACAATGCAGAATAACAAAACCAATTCCTGATGATCCAATTTCAGTAAAGGAGCAGTTTATTCATGCGAAGGTATATCTACCATTGTTTAAAATACTAGGATTCAAATCAAAGAGCTAATCTCTGTGGTTGATCTGATCAACTTCGTAACAAATACTTGCTTTTTTCCTTTTGCAATGCAGTATACAGACAAAATGTTCGTCCGCAAAATGAAGGACAATCCTCATCCCCTTCATGTGGGACAACCGTTGAATGAATGCATCCATGCTAATGATATAAAAACAGTTTACCGCAATATTATCTGCTCCACTCCAGATATCAATGCCATACGTGGGTCAGCATCTTTAGGTAAACCCCACCAGCTCCTGCTGCAGTAGCAAGAGAACACAAAATATCCTGATATTGAGCATTGTTGTTTTGAAGGTGATAATATTGAAGTTCCAGTCACAAAGGAAATTTTTTATGGATGCTCTCTGCTTCACCTGGCCTGCCTAACTGCAGATATTGGCATGGCAGAGCTTCTACTCCAATATGGTGCAAACATAAATGCCTGTGATTCGAAAGGTCGAACTCCGTTACATTATTGCATTATCAGCAGGAGATCTGGAATTGCAAGATTGCTTCTTATGAGGTGGTTTTCTTTTTTTCCTCTTAAGCATTTCTTTTACTAATATCTTCTGATAATATCTAAATGTTTCCCCTGCTGATCGCTCATTTTCATGGATAGATTCCAAAGCCTTTCCTGGTTCACCGTAATTTATTTATAGGCTCTGTGATACGTTGAATGCTTATTCAACCACTTCAAGTAGTTACCATTGAGCTGAACTTTTTCAATCGTTGGTATCTAGCAATCTTCACTATTGTTAAAGAATCATCTTCCCTTTACTAATTCCATCAGGACTTTCTGGTATTAGGGAATAAGCTTACTATCTTACGGTTCATTATCTTACCAAAGGTCACTCATGACTATACCAACCATTGCAGAGGGGCCGATCCACGAGCTGCAGATGAAGAAGGTAATACTGCTCTTCAACTTATTAAAGACTCGGCCCTCAATGACAATGAGCTTCTTGGTCTGTTAACCGACAAGCAAATGAATTGCTAAGTCATAACCTGGAGACAACTAAATGATGGATCCCCAAAATGCAGTGAAGGGGTTATGCATATCATAGTCTTGAAATTGGAACATCTGTTCCATGTTACAGAACAATGTGTTTTGGCTAAGCTAGGACTTCCAATTTCAGGATTATTTATGGGATTAGTATGTATATAAATCATCTTTCTAACTTTATGCCCTAATGGTTTTTGTTATTGCAATCTTCTATATAAATAATAGGTAAATGCACTGAACACTACCGACATCAATGAAATCCATGTGATTAAATTGTCATTGGCAACATTGCTCGAGCAACTATGAGGACCAAATGATATTTACCATGTTATTACACAGTCCTATGAAAAGTGTCATACGTTAATTGCCCAAATATATGACAAAACAAGTGAGATGGACAAGAAACACTTACCACAAAACATTTCTTTACAAATTTACATAATGCCGGTTGTTTTTGCACCAACAGATGGCTCAGTGCCCTCCCTAGCCTGAGTTTGAATTCTGAAAAAAATTTTCCAATTGAAAAGGAAGTGGCACGTCAGGACAAGAAGTTGTGACAGCAAGTATAATGCCAAGCTGCTAAAGTCAACCCAAAAATATTGAAGAGACAGAAAAAAGGTATGAACAATCAATTATTACCTAGTTGGGCATAAAATGCAGCCTCAGTTAGAAATCTGGGCAAGGAAGCTGCACATAAAATCAGACTGTGGATGAGCTGCCAAACTTTTTATGATGCATGAATTTCCTGTAAACAGCCTTCCTGACCAACAGTCATGCATATTGCCACAGGGCTCTAGATGGATCAACAGACATAGGCTTAAATCCCTGTAAAGAGCCTGTCCTGGCCAACAGTTACGCATATTCCGACAGAAATGCAGGTAGCAAACCGTTCAAAACTTTCCTTCTTCAATAGCCAGGTGCCATTTGATGATTAAATTGCTGTTTGTTTTAAGAAATCACCAAAACTCTGAGAGTTTTAAGTTATCTTGATCTTCATTAACAAAGTTCCGAGGCAAGCTGGACTCTGGAACCCATTTCAACTTGGTCATACTCTCTGAGACTTTTGCCGCTATGTCCATCTTTCCTGTTTCACGAAAGCCACAGAGCAAAGTTCTACAAGTATCCAGACTCAGCTTAAATCCTCGCTTTTCAATTTCATGAAGTGATTTTAACAAATCAGACGCATCTTTTCGGCAAAGTCTTTCAATTAGCTCCCTATGGAGAGCTTCGATCATCGACACACCCTTCAACATCATTTCATCAAAGAGTATCAAAGTTTTGCTCAAGTCACCTGCTTTCAGGTGGGCATTAACCATCTCACTCCAGATTACATCATCGACCTCGATATCCCTCGCAACCATCTCATCAAAGAGAGCAAACATTTCAGATCTGTTCCCCATGCTTTTATAACCATTTAAGAGAGTTGTGTAAGTTAAAACAGTTGGCATCAGATTCCTTTTTTTCAACTCCAGAAATAACTGCTCTGCCTCCTTTATCATTCCTCGTTTACAGTGATAATCAATCAGAGTTGTATAGGTTGTGTGATCTGGCACCACATGTATATCAACCATATCTGCCAACAACTTATTAGCTTCAATCAGATTTCCCAATTTGCAGTGACCAACAATCAAAGCATTGAAAGAAGAAGAAGAGGCAAATCCCTTCTGCACCATTTCTAAGAATAAAGACTGAGCCTTCTCTATATCTCCACCATCACAACATCCATCGATAAGGATGTCGTAGACAAAATCATTGGGTCGAATAGCCTCTAATTTCATCCCATCCCACAATTGGAATGCCTCCACTAGACTTCCCAGTTTGCAATACCCATCCATAATCATACCATAAGTCACCACATCACGGGCCAGACCTCTTTCAGGAATTTCATCAAACAGTTCTCTTGCTCTTCCAATGTCACCTGCTTTGCAAAGTCCCTTTATTAAGGCATTATACGTGGCAATATCTGGACCGATTCCCTTCTGAGACATGCCCTCATGGAGTTGGAAAGCCTTCTCCATATCACCTTGCTCACAAAAGCCAGAAATGAGAGAGTTGTAGGTAAAGGTGTCGGGTACCAGACCCTTGTCAACAAGTTCAGATAACATTTGCGTCGCTTCCTGAATTATCCCATTTGCTGCAAGACCATGAATAAGAGCATTGTAAGCTTGCAAATCCGGTAGCACTCCGTATTCAGGCATACATCTGAAAATTGACAAGGCGCCCCCAGTGTTGCATTTTTTGCAGTATCCATCTATCATTGCCTTAAATATAACGTCATTTGGAGTTATAGCAGATTCAATCATCTTTTTGAAATACTCATGTGCAACTTGCATTTCACCTGCTGCACAATATCCAAGAATGAGAGACCCAAAAGTATATAGGTTTGGCTTTAACCCCTTCTCAGCCATTTTAACAAGATAATCATTAGCTTGTTCCATTTTTTGGGCCTTGGAGAGGCCCCTTATAACAGTATTATAACAGAATACATCAGGAGGAATTCCGTTTTTCTCCATTTCTTTCAAAATTCTAATTGATTCTTCATATTTACCTTCAAGGACATGACCTTTGATAAGAGTAGTGTAAATTACTGCATTTGGTTTCAGTCCCCCAGAGATCATCTCCTTAAACACATAATTTGCCTGTTCAAGATCTTGACAATGGCAGAGGCCATTAATTAACACACCATACGTGAACACATTGGGCTCCAGGTTCCTCTTCTTCATCTCAAGTAGTTGCTGATAAGCCATCATCATATTTAGCTCCTTACAGTAGCCCTCAATCAAAAGATTATATGTCTGAGTATCAGGTTTTAAGCCCATCTCAGTCATTTCTGCAACAAGGCCTTCTGCCTTCTCCATCTTACAAATCTTACATAGTCTATTAACAAGTAAATTATAAGTGAAATTACTCAACTTATTTCCACAAGCAACCATTTCGTCCTTAACCTGAAAAGCTTCTTTTACACAGTTCTGTTTCAGAAGTCCATCAATCAAAGCAGCACATGTTGCTTCATCAGGTCTTAATCCCATTGCATATATATCATCCAACAACAATTTTGCCTCTTTCAATCTCTTGCGTTTGCAGAGTCCATCAATCAGTATAGTGTGAGTATATTTATCTGGAACCAAACCCTTCTCTACCATGTAATTCTTCAGCTTGATAGCTTCCTGAATATCCCCAACTCTACAAAATCCACAAATTACCACATTATAAGTAACCAAATTAGGACTACAGCCTTTCTGTTCCATTTCAAAGAGCATGCGTTCACCTTCCTTAACATTACCTGCTCTGCAATGTGCATTGATCAAAGTAGTATAAGTATATACATCAGGTACCACTTCAGCCTCCAACATACCATTGTACACTGGCCAAAACAACTCCATCCTGTGACAGTTCAACAAGTCCTTCAACAATGTATTGCAACAAACTAAATCAACCACAAAGCTATTATTTTTGGCACCTAAGAACACACCAGCAGCTTCATTCAATAAACGTCTTTTCTTATAAACATCAATCAATATCTCAAAAACCACTACACCGCTCCCATTAAACTCTCTATAACACTTAACAACTGAATCCAGAATTTCCGCATGAGGTCTCCGGGTCTCAACCATGTTATCTAAAACGGCATGCGCATGATTGAAATGTCGAGAATTGCACAGAGTTATAGCAAGTAGTGAGAACGAATCGAGATTATAAGGAACACCCTTCCGATATTGAGCCCAGTTGAAGAAACCCAATAGGCGTTGAGGCTCAATTACCTGGTTTCGCTTGAGAACGGAGTGAACTACATCAGGGTCTAAACTCTTCGACACCGGTGAGCATTGCAAGAGATATTGCCAATTGGAGCGCTTAAGAATCGCTGTGATTTCCTCGACAGTCTCGTCTTTATGCGTCCCGGAGCAGAAAGATTCGAACTTTACATGGCGGAATCTCTTTCTAGGGTTTATACATGAACTCCGATTCTTAAAGAATTGAATGTATCGATGGTAGCTTCGGACCGTCCTCATCGGAGAGCAGTCACAGAGGAGAAGAAACACAAAGTGAAGGAAACAATCTTCACTACATATTTTCACAGGGACTACTTCATGTTTTTAAACGACAATGTTTTAGTGTCGTTTTAACATTGGGCTCTGAAAAGAAAAGGAATCAACATTATGGCCCAATGGGTTACTTTCTATGGGCCTTCACTTCATTAATGGGCTTAACCTAGGCAATAAATAAGTCCTTTTATGTGAGAAGTTCTCTTTTTTTGAGTGAACCTGGGGTATCCACCGCTGACAGTAATGACTAATCCTCTCGCGACAATTGAGATTCCAGATAGGAATAGACCACTGGCTACAAGTGCTGCTCCATATCCATGGGTAAAAATCAAACTCCACATTTTATGGTTAAGAGACAAGAGTAGTTATCACCCAGGCCACACTTTGTAGTTTGTGAGAAGTTCTCTTTAAACCTAGTTAATAGCCTGAATAACATGATGTCATATTGAATATCATTTTGAGAATTTTATTAAAATAATATCATTTTTTTTACGGTTTGAATAGATTTAAAACGCGTCAGGTCTAAACCACGTGTTAAGGGCATCAAATCTGACCGATTGAAAAGTAAATCCGTAAAAATCAAAATCTAGTTTTTAATAATCACATCAACAATTATTCTATCTTAACTCTATTCTTTTACATCTCATCAATATATTTATATAAAGTCTATATAAATATGTGAATGAGATTTAATAGTACATGATCATAATATCTTAATCGAATAAGAGATCTGATTTTCTTAACAGTACTCGCCACTTCAAAACGGTTTCAGACAAGCGTGCAGTTGAATTAAGGTAGACATCCTTGTGGAAATACGATAACATGGTGGGTGCAACTGCATTTTTCAGCAAACTAGGCATTACATAACTACCTCAAACACATAAATCACACCTCCACTACATCGGGGTCCCCCCCATTAGGTTGGAAGGCAAAAGACCGCTGTCCACGAAGTAGACACTCCTAAGTTGCGACATGTTTAAATACTTTTCAAAACATATATATATTTTTTAAAAATTAGATTGAATATTAAAGTGATAAAATACTATATTTAAAGTTTTAAAGATTCAACCGATATTACACCATTATAAAGTTAGTATATAATAAGGATTAAATAAATTTGAAATTTTTAAAATAAAATTAAAAAAAGAGATTGTCAAATTAAAAATTAACCGTTTATTTTGATTTATAAAAATCAGTTGATTTATAAAAATTAACTAATTAAATAATAAATCGGTCAATTTTTAATAAAAAATTGTTAAGATAAATCGAACCAAAAATTGAACTGTTCAAAATTTTTATAGTTAAATCGTTAAAAAGATTCGAGTTTTTAATTATTGAAAATATCGAATAGTTCATTTCCTGATTCTCAAAAATTTTTTGTTATATTTAATTAAAAAAATAATTTATTTTAGACTTTTGTTAAAAATAACAACAAAACATAAAAATATAAACATTATATATAAACTAATCAAATATTACATACATAAGAATTTTAATTCAGCTCTTAATCTTAAGTCGAACTAATTAAACTCGACTCCAATTAATAACTTATTATAATCTTAAGTTATTAATTCAAGACAATTTTAAATAGTTCAGTTAGATTCAATATTTAATTATAACTATACATTTATGTAAATTGTATATAAATATTTAGATAAAATTTAATAAAATAAATTAAAAATTGATTAACTGGTCAGGCAAATTAGAATAAGATTCATGAGGATGCTGTCTCGCTGGAGATTGGACCATCTTTTGATGTTGAACGGTGTAGCCCCTGAAGATAAAATATCTTTTGCAGCTCGGTTCCGACGGGTGTAGTGGTGGTTGCAACATGAAATAAATAAATAAATAATATATTAAAATTTTGGATGTTATATATAATTTCATTTTTTAAAAAACATTTATTGATTTTAGTTTACACCATCCAAACTTTTATTCCAATTCAATTATAAAAAAAAGGTTAACGTATTAGTACATAAGATTGTCTGGTTTGTGTGACTTGAACCTATAATCTTATAATTATAAAAAAAAACTTTAAAAGTTCACTCTTTAACTTTGCACTGGGTAAGTCCTATACGATAAGCTCGATCGAGAAAATGTATATAGGAGGATTCGAACATATGACCTTTTGGCCACATGGTCTCCCACTTCACAAACTCAACTACTCCTTAGGGGCATTTATCAAGTTTCTATTATTTTAAATTAAAAATGGAATTGAATTATTTATTGAATTTTTATTAAAATTTTATTTAACAATTCAAAATTGAGTTTGTATTAAACAACAGGTGTACATTATATTTTGGATAGATTTATTAATTATCTATTATAAACTTATAAGTTGTTAAATAAAAGTAAATTGTAAAATCTCAACTGATTTTTAATAAAAATCAAGGGATTTAATTTAGTAATTTTTTTCCCGGTCAAACTGATTCAAATAGTAACCGTGAAAACTTTAAACCATCCAATTTTTTGATTCGATTTTCAACCTTCTTATTCGATTTGCGTTAATAACTCTTGTTGTTAAAAATTGATCAGTTTATTATTTAATCAATCAATTTTTATAAACTAATTATTTTTATAAATTAAAATAAACTAATTAATTTTTATTTAATAGTCTTCTTTTACAATTAAACTTTAAATTCAGATAGTCTCTTCAATCATATTTCAAATTCTTCAATTTCATTTAATCTTCAAAAATAATCTCTCTATTAATTAGGATAAGACTGCGTACACTAAACATTTCTAAACTCCGTGTTTAGTGGGATTCTTGCTTGATTGTTGTTATTGTTTAACTGATTTTATGATAGTTTAATACTCGTTGAATCTTTTAAGCCTCAAGTCTCGTGTCTTAAAGATTTAACTTTTGATCCGATTTTTAAAACATATTTTTCTTAATTATCTCACTATTTCAAATGGGCTGGAAATTTTTTAAAACAAACAAAGAAAGAAACCCCTGAAATTTCCATGATTTTCAGAAGTTGCCGTGTACGAACAACATTCTCTTGTAGATACATTGATTGTATCACATGAAGCTGACGTTCTTTTACTATTTTCTTCACTGTTGGAATC
>JANQAP020000227.1:70150-80528 GCA_026874005.2 Erythroxylum coriaceum | reverse complement strand
CTGTGCGACTGCAACGAGCTGCAATTTCTGGCTCAAGCAAAGCCTGTGGTGGTTGCAGAGGACGGAGAAAGTGACTCGACAGAGATAGAGAGAGAGAAGGGAATTGGTGGTTATATCAAGGAAATTGGTGGTGAGAATGTAAATTTGTGGTTCTACGAGGTTTCTGTGATGGAGAGATAAACAAGTGAGGGAGAAAGATTGAGATGGTTGATTTGAGAGGAGATTTATGGTTGATTCTAGGGAGAGTTTGGGGTTTGTGTATGTAGAGTAGAGATCTGAGCTAAAGAACGAGAGATTTATGGCTTCTTCTGATGTTTCTATGAGAAATAACGGTGGTACTGTTAGAGGAGATTGCTTTTCTTCGGGTTATAGCGAACCTAACGACGGGAGGAGTGGCATGGAGGGGCAAAATGTTCATTCTACGCATTCAAAAGGTAAACTCCGGCCTCGATTTGTTTTTGTTATCGGTGAATTAGAGGTGATCTGTGCTCAAAATTTGCCTCCGTTTTGGTGCTTTGATTGCATGATTCTGACGGCGCGTGTGGCTCAGACTCTGAAGCGGCTCTTTATCGGGAGCTATGGCATGCTTGTGCCGGTCCTCTGGTCACCGTTCCTCGACAGGGAGAGCGCGTGTTTTACTTCCCTCAAGGGCACATCGAACAGGTCTGCTTTATAATCTTGTCCTAAAAGATTTCGCCAAAATTTCCTGATTTATCCATTAGATTTTACGTTTATTTTTCTCAATTTTCGTTTATTAGTTGGTTTTCATTTTCTCCTCGTTTTGGCTTTAGATAGTTCTATCACAAAATTATATAAATCTTCAACATGGGTCTGATTTGCGTCCTTGTACTTTCTGTTCGTTTCTGCTCATGGACTAAATCGTTTATTATTGATATGGATTAGGTGGAAGCATCCACAAACCAGTCAGCTGACCAGAGAATGCCAATCTATAATCTTCCTTCAAAGATCCTTTGTCGCGTTGTCAATGTTCTGCTAAAGGTGTGTGATGAGAAGACTTGGGGTTTGGATTCCTTTGCATCTTCGAGGGGTCTTTTGAATTTCAAGTGTTTTTATTTTACTCTCAAAGTTTTTGTGATTATCTTCTCATGTGTATGCAATTACCAATTGTAGGCTGAACCAGATTCTGATGAGGTGTTTGCACAAGTAACTTTACTTCCTGAGCACAACGTAAGTAACTGCATGGTTTTTGTTGTATATGCGGAATTAGACTCATTAGTGACCGTTTGGCGCTAAATTGTTCCTGTTTTATGCCATGTTTTAATGTCAGCAAGACGAGAATGCAGTGGAAAAGGAGCCTTCCCCATCACCTCCACCACGGTTTCATGTGCATTCGTTTTGCAAGACCCTGACCGCCTCAGATACCAGTACTCATGGCGGATTTTCAGTTCTTAGACGACATGCTGATGAATGTTTGCCTCCACTGGTTAGTTGCAGCTTTACAGCTTGTGACAAGAGGTGGCTCGAATTTTCTCAAATTAACAATTGGGTTTAAAGTGATGAAATTTTTGGTTTGTGGCAGGATATGTCGAGGCAGCCTCCCACACAAGAATTGGTTGCAAAGGATTTGCATGGAAATGAATGGAGGTTCCGCCATATATTTCGGGGTAAATGAGTTATATGCTTGGCTCACATAATTAGTTGTCTTTTATGTCCCCTTTTGGCCCTCCTTACGAAGTGATATTTACCCAATTTAGTTGGGGGAGCGAAGCATATCTTTCGAATTAATCCGTAATTCCCATCATATTGATGGTGTCAGGTCAACCTAGAAGGCACTTGCTTCAAAGTGGTTGGAGTGTATTTGTGAGCTCCAAAAGGCTGGTTGCTGGTGACGCTTTTATATTTTTAAGGTTGGTAGTTCTTGCTGTACTTGGTGGATTATTTCCTAGCTCATTTCTAAATTGTCTAAAACGGGTTATTTTGGGACTTGACTTTTAGAGGCGAGAATGGAGAACTTCGAGTTGGTGTTAGACGAGCAATGAGGCAGCAGGGTAATGTGCCATCATCCGTCATATCTAGTCACAGCATGCATCTTGGAGTGCTCGCCACAGCCTGGCATGCAATCACGACAGGGACCATGTTTACTGTATATTACAAACCAAGGTACCTTTTTTGACTTCTTGTCATAACTTGCTTAGCTTGGTCAGCAGTTAGCTAAAGTTTGGGAATCCGATACCTCCAATCCACACACAATCTCACACCCTCCCCCAGGGCTGGCCCATTATGGAAGAACTTGTTGACTATAATAAACCAACTTAATATGTTGGTTCTTCATTGGTTTTTCTGCTTGTATAACATGTTTGTTTGATACAGGACAAGCCCGGCAGAGTTCATAGTTCCATTTGATCAGTACATGGAATCCATGAAGAATAACTACACTATTGGGATGAGGTTCAAAATGAGGTTTGAAGGTGAAGAAGCTCCAGAACAAAGGTATTGTTACTTCTAGGAAGTTTAGTTGAAATTTGTGTCTATAGATTTACTTGTGAATTTTGAGAGTTGGATTGTTTTGATCATCGATTGATTTATGTTGTAGGTTTACTGGGACTATTGTTGGAAGTGAAGATGGTGATCCTGAAAGGTGGCGGGAGTCCAAATGGAGATGCCTAAAGGTATCATTCTTGTGCAAAGGTTGACCTGCATTAATTCCTTTATGACAGCTAAAGAAATCAAATTGCATTTGTTGCGGTTAGGTGAGGTGGGATGAAACATCAACCATACCACGACCAGAGAGGGTCTCCCCCTGGAAAATAGAACCTGCGCTGGCTCCTCCTGCACTAAATCCCCTTCCAATGTCCAGACCAAAGAGGCCCCGAGCTAATGCGGTGCCCTCATCCCCCGGCTCATCTGTTCTAACTAGAGAAGGTAGTAGTTGTGTAGATTTGTTCTAGGCATTTTCCTAAGGTTCCATGTACGTCCAATCAGGTTTGAGTGTGCTTCCCTTATATGTTCTCAGGATCATCCAAGGTGAATGTAGATCCTGCACCAGCAAGTGGGTTTTCTAGGGTCTTTCAAGGCCAAGAATTCTCGGCCTTGAGAGGTAATTTTGCTGAGAGCAATGACTCTGACAATGTTGAGAAGTCTGTCATCTGGACACCTTCAGCTGCTGATGAAAAGGTTGATGTGGTTTCTGCATCAAGAAAATACGGATTGGAGAACAGGATGGCCTCAGGGAGACATGAGTTTACTTATACAGATTTACTATCAGGCTTTGGAGCAAACTCTGATTCCACCCATGGATTTTGTCCACCATTCATTGATCAAACAACAGGAACTGCAAAAACAGCAAGAAGACCTGTACTAGATCAGGATGGCAGGCTTAACTTGCTTGCAAACCAATGGTCCTTGATGCCTTCAAACTTGTCACTCAAGTTGTCAGAGTCGAGCACAAAGCGTCCTGCACCCAATGGTGATATGACTTGTCAACCACAGAGTAATCCTAGATGCAGTGCATTCAGTGAGTATCCCCAACTTAATGGTCACCGTATGCAGACATTGCATGGAAATTGGTTGATGCCTCCACCATCTAGTCATCTCGATAACCGTGACCATTCAAGAGATCTTGCGACCCAACCCATGCTGGTGCAAGAACAGGAGAATGGAAAATCTGTGGATTCAAATTGTAAGCTCTTTGGTATTCCCCTCATCAGTAGTCCTGTTACACCAGAGCCTCCAATCTCCCATAGACATCTGAGGAATGAGCAAGTGGTTCCCATGCACTCCTTGAGTCACCAGCACTGTGCAATTGAATCTGATCAAAAGTCCGAACAGTCCAAGGGTTCCAAAATGGTTGATGACATTGAATATGAGAAACAATATCTTTCTGCAAATCATCGTACAAGAGACACCCGGGGAAAGGCTCAAAATGGTTCTACTAGAAGTTGTACTAAGGTTATTTTTCTGTTTCTTTTGTTGATGTTTTTTCAAATGCTAAGGAGGTGATGGTTAAATGTGCTAAGAGTTGGTACTTTTCTTCACAAACAGGTTCATAAGCAGGGAATAGCACTTGGTAGGTCAGTTGATCTTGCAAAATTCAACAACTATGAAGAGTTGATCAAGGAATTAGACAGATTATTTGAATTTGATGGTGAGCTAATGGCGCCCAAAAAAGATTGGCTGATTGTGTACACTGATGATGAGGGTGATATGATGCTTGTTGGAGATGACCCTTGGCAGTAAGGATTTCACATATTTGCTAATTACTTTTATTTTGAACCAGTCAATGACACAATTCATGTGATTTACCTTGTCTGACTGCTGGCATCATTGCCTAACATGATAGGGAATTTGTTGGCATGGTTCGTAAGATTTTCATCTATACCAAAGATGAGGTGCAGAAGATGAATCCTGGTACACTGAATTCAAAATGCAACGATAACCTGCCGGATCCAGATGATATGGACGCAAAGGAAGTGAAATATCAGCGACTTCCATTGGCATCTACCCCAGAAGATTGTTAAGTTTGCATCCCTTTTGTTGTAGGTATGTTGGTTCATTTGTGTTCGTCATAGAAAAAAGCTTTTTTTCAAGCTATCCTACATTGAGGTCATTTCGATGATAACAGCCACAATGAAGATCGCTGGTGGTGGCTAATCTTTTTTATCTTTTCACAGCAGGTAAGTAGCCGCCATGCTGGAGGAGGGCGGACGGGCAGCAGCGCTTTGATCATTTTAATTTGGATAATATTTGAGTTTGTGGCGAGTATGACAAATCAAGATGGCGAGTTTGCTGGTGTCTCAGAAATGGATGGCACAAAGTTAAAACTTAAAATATATCCAATTTTGGACATTTTTATGGACTTTTAGTATTGTAACGATGCTCTGTTATATACATAAATATCAAAACACGTGTACCCCTTGAGCAAAAGGCAAATCCTATAACTAATAGCCTTTGCTTTTCTTCCCCAAGCACCCACCCTGTACATAAGCTGTTTTTACCCCCCATCCCACCTCCTAATGTAAAGTTTTTATATATCTAGTGTTGTCTTTTAGCAGGCGTATACTTAACTTTCCATAACTCTTGTTCTTTTTATATTTTCAACTTATTTGTAGTTGAATTTTTGCTTGGACTTGGTCGTTGCCTCATTGGGTCACAGAATATGATTACAGTCCATAGTGGGTCATGGGCACTTTTATGCAGTTGTCGTGTGCACATGGTGGAAGAAGGTAAGCACTTGGTTGTGAGTAGACTTGCAGAAACTGACCAGACCCACCAGTCAGTTCAGTCTCTTACGCAGGTTTCTCAGTAATTGAAAGTGTTGTTGATGTTGTTGCCAGTTCTTACCATGTGGATTGCCGGCCCACGGGTTTATGACAGGAGAAACAATACTGAGTGGTTCGTATGCAAGGAAAGGATAAGGATGAAAATTGAAACTGTCGTTATTCGTGTTCCTTATCCTATTGAGGTAAGCTGTCTGAACCCGACAACTACAACTTTCTTAATCTTTAGGCATAGGTGAGTGAAGGTTCATGGCAGGTGGACTGAAACTGAAAGCCTTATGTTTAGCCATTTCAATTTGGAAATGCGAAGTTTGAAGAGTAAGACTTTGAATGGAGAAAAACGTGTGATGCTTTAACCGTATTCAGTTTGGCTTCATGACAAAATCCGATTCTTTGGGATAGTTGGTGGAAAAGAAGATAACTCAAGACTGGGTATGGTAGGTAAGGTGGTTATAAGTTCTTATCCACAACATAAACAAAAGGATAAGTGTAGTAGATCTGAGAATAATCATGTTTAGTAATCATCTAAGAAACAAAATGTGTTGCTATTTTATTGTGCATCTATTTTAACCACTTCGACTTAAAGGACATGTTATTAATAATTTTTATTCTTATTTAAAAATTTACTCTTAAATTTTAATTAAATAATAATAATATACGTGATGACTCAATTTTAATTAGTTTAATTTGATTTTAAAAATTGAATTAAATTATATAAATAATATTTGAATGATTAAGTGCACTATATAATGCACTTTATTTGTTAGGTTATATTCGGGCATTTTATCATAGGTTTCTGTTATGTCAATTTATTCTTGTGTAATTTCTGTTGAGACATACTCAGGGGATACAAGATGGACAATTTTAAAACGGATTCTCCATTCATTAGATAGAAGATGGAGAAGACTACCAAGATTTTTTAATCCGTTATCGAACTTGTACTCAAAACAAGTACATGTTCATGAACTTCTTGTAAAAGGAAAAGGATTCTCACGTATGATTCTATAACGGGGTGTTTGGAATCTAATGAATTGAATTGAACTCATTAATTTTATGTAATTAAATTCAATTCATGCGTTTGGAATGTTAAAAAAGAGATGACTTGAATTCAACCACGTAATTAAATCTCATTTTTTTATGAATTCAATTCACATCTCAAATGGTGCGTTTCGATGTGTGAATTGAAGAGTCAATTCTTTTCAAAATATTAAAAAAAATTTTCAAATATACACATCATAAATATATAAATTACTACAAAACATACACATATTGATTACATATTATTTTTAGTTAAGGATAAAAAAGTCATATGAAGTAGTTGAATTCATTTTTATTATGTTCCAAACAATATAATTGAATTCAATTCTAATTTTTATAGATTTATTCTAAACAGTGTAAATTGAATTTAATTCAATCCCACAAATGTAATTGAATCCAATTCGTCAATGAATCCAATTCAAAAGTTTCCGAACAGCCTAAAGCAGCTTTCCATTACATATAAATTGATTGATAGGAGAGATTACGTCGAGTGTGTTTCACATTATTTTCTAGTAAAAGTTTGATAGAAAGTATTATTTTGTAAAATTGAAAATTATAAAAACAAATTAAAAAATTCAAGGATTAAAAGATTTTTTTATAATTATTTAAACTATAAAGAATTACGTGTCTTTTACTCTAAAGAAAATTATATAAAAGACCCAAACAAGGAGAAAATGACATAAAATTCTCTGCAGAAGTGTACAGCAGCACTGAGTCCTAAAAGTCAGCCAACTACGTTAAAATTGATCCATTGGCACTTTAAGTTTAAAAATAGTAAAAGACAATAGGAGTTTTGCCCAGTCCAGGTAGATTTCTCTCCAAGTTCTTACAGAATACTACCATGGAAATCAGCAGAATCCAGAAGCACTGCTTTAATTTGTTCAGGATGCACATCCTGCCCTTCTTTGCATTGCTAAGAAAATGGAAGAACCCACGTCAGTTAATGGAATTTGTAGCTCAATAAGTTTGTCGAACAAAGAAAACAAAGACGAAACTTTACCTCGGCTCGGAAGATATCCATGGTGAAGCCATTAAAACAGCTGATGACAGCTTGCTGGATATCAAGTCCAAGGTTGTCCAAAGCCCTCATCATGGAAAGTAGAAGACCTGGTCTGCGCCCACAGAACATGTGGATGTTCACACCTCTTCCTTCTCTTGCTCTTACTTCAACCTATATGTGAAGATGACATTGACATAGGTAATTTCGAAATATCATGGACTTGATTCCAGAAAAGGTTGTAATAAACTTAGCACAAGAAGTATTTACTCTTGCTGGTTGACCATTTGGACTTGGTATCGAGTTCGGGCAAAGTTTATCACTGATACGGCTAGGCAGGGCCGACAGGGTGGGTGTTAATGGGTAAAAACTCGTTGTAGGTGTCAATGCAGAACTAGGAAGATTTGATTCTAATTCATTGTGGAGATCATTGATTCTTTGCAGAAGTTCCTTCAAGTACTCAATTGCATCCCCGAGGATTGAGGCTCTATCCATCTGTTAGCACAAGAACCACAATTTTACACCAACAGGTCTTAGAAACAGCTTAAGATTATTTGATCAGCAGTAAGGCATCTGCTTCAACATAAAAGCTTCGTGAGTGGCATAATATTCGAGGTTATATTACCAATCATTGAACAAGAACAAACGGTTTACGAAAATACATAACCGGAAAGGTTCCGGTGATGAAAGGAGAGGACTAACCTTGTTGTGTAACCCACTATGATTCAACCAGTCTGAATAAAGAAAACCTACTCGAAACATACATTATTTATCGATGCAACTATGCACAACAATCTGATCTTCAATGTTTATGCAGACGGCCTCTGAATTTGTTAGTCCAATAGGATTTAGTAAGACTTCAAGTACCCCAAACATTAACCTTTTAAAAAAGAATGTAATAAATGTAACAAAAAGAAAATAAACCTACCACCAAAACATAGAATGGCAATGGAATGGATATCAGTTTTAGAAAGATCGACAGCCTTTTCCAGATGATAATCTTACTTCGATCAAACTAGATGCAAGGTTTCATTAAAATTGGACAAAGTTGCAACTTTGTTTGGTAAGCAGCAAAAACAGGATTCACTAGGGTATCTTCATCGCATAGTAGCAAGAAGACCAGTAAAATTAGAGACAAAGAAATGGTACAGTGTGTATATGATTAGGCAAATGATGTACTTAAACCTAAACCATAAACTATAAGATTTAAATCTCAGAAAAAATGAGAAGAAATGAGTAAAGACTCGAGCTATCCTGTATGAATTTGAATGATAAGTATCATTAGTTTGTTAAACCAAAGATATCCAAAAACACAGGACTTAATCCTGAGTTCGGTAGTCATCAAAGAGTATGGCCAGATATGAAACAGACATAATGTTCATGCTAATGTTCAAAGTTCAAACTTAAATCTCCTCTAGAGATGCAGCTAAAAAGACAAGTCTCTTGTGAAGGGAGAATTTCAAAAGCTTATGGTTAATTCCACACTTTAATTCAGTGTCCATGTGAGAGGAATTAATACAGCTTTGCAAGTGAGACATGCCAAACACAAGATGAAACAGGTAAAGAATAAAGAACTAAGCTTTCACACACAAACAAAATTAAGGACACTCCATATCACAAGAAAAGTGTGCAGAGCAGAAGTTCTTACTTTGCTAATCTTTGGGACGACAGACCTCAGCATGTAGAGCCTATCATTGAGCTTCTTTCGTCGTCTCCTCTCTGCCATCAAGTTCTTAGCAGGAAGCCCTTTTCTTTTACCTTTCTGATCACCATTACCATCACCTTGAATGCTACTATTTGCATTTGAGTTATCCCCACCAGGTTTACCAATCTCTTCCAACTTATAATTATCAGTTAACTCATCAGAATCATAGTTCAGACCAGACCCGTCCATGCTCAAGTCCTCAATCTTACTACTCTCTGGTATCGATTTCTTCTTTTCATGACCTTTTTTCGATGGAGTCATTTCTACCTTTCCTTTATCTCTCTCAATCCTACCACTTAAATCCCCTAAGCTCCCAGTATCAGCTAGGTTCTTCCTTAAGGCCGCTCTCTTTTGAAACAAAGTGGGCTGTGCACCAGTTGAAGGGAAAGTTTCAAGAGGCCTCAACATTTTAGACCTTTTCATAAACATATTAGTACCTGGATTCTCATCAAAGTCCCTGAAACCCCTGAATCCAGAACCATTTTCACAAAATTGGACGATTCGAGTTGTCAATGATTGTGGATCGTTGCAAAAATCAGGAGTTACAATTTGGTTATGTGAGCAAAAATCAGCGAAATCACCCAAAGCTCCATTTCCCCTGTTCAGGAAAGTCGAGGCATTTGTGGTTGTTGCAGGTGTTGCTTGATTCTCAAGGAACCCAATTTCGCCCAAATCGAACCCATTCTCTAAAGGGTTGTTAGAGACTCCATTAAGGAGTGAAGTTAAGCTAGGCTTTGCTTGCAAAAAGTAGTTAACTTGAGATGGGTCGAGATTGTTAAAAACAGAGGAAGATGGTGAACAAGAAGACGAGGAATCAACTGGATGCAGCAATAAATTATCTGGTTCACCAAGATTTGGTGAATAACTGATGTCTCTGACACTATCTTGGTGGTTTTGTATTGAAGCATTAGTATTCACGTACCAGTCATCTTCTACCTCAAGCATGGATTTTAATGTAGAAAGCGAACCCATTCCTTCTTTGCTCTCCGTGAAACCACAGCTGCTGTTAATGTTGTTATTTGCGGTCGATTCAGGCTCGTCTTTATCCTCCATCGTCCAAGCACTGCCATTGAGCCCAGAAAGCATCTTTCCTTCTATTTTCTCGAGGAAATGAGGGAAGAAGAAGAAACAGAAAAGGAGTTAAAAAGGAGACAAGAATGAAGCAGACGTAAGGAAAAGGGCAATGGCTTTTTTCTATTGCAAGAAACAGAGAGAAAAAGATGCTTACTGCTATACCTTGGAACGTTACACTAATCACTACTCCATTTTGGCTGTACATGGAATCTCAGGATAACAGTAGGTCCACATCACTTTTCTGCAAGTTCTTAAACTGATACACTTTTAAGGAACAGAGACAAATTTAGTTAAACATGATACCATATCATGTCTGGTTTAGTAACA
>JANQAP020000226.1:323118-335422 GCA_026874005.2 Erythroxylum coriaceum | reverse complement strand
TTCCTTCCATGTGTGTTTGTTTGTCTCCTTCTCATATTGAGGACAATGTGTTGTTCAAGTGTGGGGAGGGTTGTGTGTTTTGCTTCAAGTGTGAATTTTGCATATTGTTATGTTAGTGTGTTTAGGTTGTATAGTGTGAATTGTGTGAATGTATCGATGACTTAGATGGAACGAAATTGATTTAATTTTGAACATAATCTATTAGGTTGTGAAGAGTCATTAGCTCGCGAAATTAGTGATCTGGGTTCTTTGGTTAAAATATGCAAGTTAATTAGGATTCAGTGTTAGTTTATCACCCTATAAATTGTCACATTCATTCATAATTTTAGTTCTTTCGATTAAGTAGTTTTGCTAGTATTTTTTCATGAAGATGAGTAGCTAAAGCAATAAAGTAGGCAAATAAAAGGTGTTTGTAAAATTTAAATAAATAACTATTTTGCTGGCCTTTGGGTTATGAATAGAGTTAGGAGCCAGTTAAGAACGTAATGTAGCCGTGTAACTGGATCGATATGTATCACAAATGTGTGCCTTCGCGTCAAAAGACTATAATGACGTTCTAACTAAGCAACTTACTAAAAACATGACTTAGTCAAGTAACCGGATCAACATTTATCACCAATGTTTGCCTCCATATAAAAAGACTAGGTCCATGTCCACAAAAAGTAACAAAAAAGAATGTTTTTTAATAAAAACCTACCAAACTTGTAAGTAGCTTAACTTTTCATGAAAACATACTTAGGTTTAGTTACAAAGTTTGATTAACCAAATAATTATTAATGTTTGTGGAAAATTGAAAGGGGTGAATAAACTTGACATTTAAGTTTTGATTAATATATATATATATTTAGTCTAGAGTTCCTAGACGCAGATTTTGCATGTTAATAATTTGAAACAACTTGAATGATTGTGTTTAAAGTTAAATTTTTTTCGTGAAGTTAAAGCCATTGCCTCATTATTGAATTGTGTGATTTGTGTTTTTATGTTGTTTGTTGTTTTGTTTGCTTGAGGACAAGAAAACATTTAAGTGTAGGGATGTTGATAAGTGTAAATTACATCATATTTTAGGGTGTAGTTTGATATGTGTTTAGCCGTCAATTCGATCATTTAGTATGTGTTTAGGTTAATTGTGTTAGTTTGTTAATTATTTGTGTTTTAAGTGTTTCATGGGTTAGTACAAGCTTTTAAGTTTAAATATTATATTTTTGAGGTACCTTGATATGTTTGCTAGTGTTTCAGGGTCAATATCGAAGAACGAAGAAGTTTTAGAAGGCATTCAGGTTGAAACAATGGCCCACAATTTTGTCCTATCAGATATCAGGCCACGATCATGACAGAAGGCTCAGATGTGGGCCATAATCATTGCCTGCAGGGCTTTTTGGATCTTTCAGACTCCAGAAAGACCCTAAATATTTAAAAAACATTAAGAGGAGCATAAAGGAGCTTTTTTTTAAAAAGTAAATCAGTAAATTAAATAAAATAATAAAGAGTTATGTACAAATTACGAGATTGCCAAAGTTGCAAATCTCTTTCCAGAACCAAAAGGAGTAGCCTTATCTAAGAAACATGATGAAACTATGTGCGTCATATGAACCGAAATAGCCACAACAACCAGCCTATACATATTTACTAACCAAGATGACCTTGAGGGAAGGTATATCTTAACCAACAACACACACATTTACAAATTGACATAGTAAACTAGGACATTCATTCTACTAGGAAAATAGAAACAGACTTCCAAGTCACCCTTCAAAGGTTGAGCTTATTAACTGTGCTCTCCTATTTGCCAAACACCGAGGGTGTTTAGACGTACCCCTACTTGTTGCATCTCTCTTGTTCCTCCCATCGTGTTCCAAGTATGAGATCTCCCTAAATGCTTGTATAACTCTCACGATCTCCCTATGAGCTATTGATTCTTTAAGAAACCAATAATGGTCATCTTTTCCTTACAACGTACAGGATATTTGCAAGACAGAGAATGCACAACCCACCCACATATCCAAAATAGAACCCAACTGATAGGGTTCAACAGTGTTGTAAAGTGCATAGAGGTAGAAGATTTCCTTTACAGCAAGTTCCTTTACCTGAAACCAAATCTGAAACACAATATGTACCAAAAGAAAAACAAAAACTCCACAATCACCTTCTCTCAGAGTTTATGTAGAGTTGTTCCATAACTTGGAAGATCACACGAGTGATAAAGCCCCCTTTCTATGGCTGTGTCTCTGAAGGTTCTGAGATTTCTTTCTGACCATAAATTATATACAGTAACTGATAAAAGGACTATAAAGGTATTGGGGTCAAAATTTCTAAAGTTTTGTCACTGATTGAACCAATTTAGAATGGAATAGAGGCTAATCAAATTTGGAATGTATATCTAGAAGTGGTTGAGACAATGTAACCACACTAATTTTAAGAATAGACATACAAAAAATATGTGGTTAACAGACTCATTATCCAAAGAACAGAGAGTGCAGTGGTTAGGGATATAAGAATAAGGGATCTTATCCCTTGTTTGTAACATATCAAGTAAAGCTAACTACAAGATGAAGGAATGTTGTGGGTTTGTATTTTTCTGCCACACTAGTTTATACCAAGGCACACACGGGATAGGAGGTCTCAAAAATTTATAAGCTGAGGCATTTGTGTAGGCTTTTGAGTGGCTAGCAAGCCATTCCAATATATTAGATTGGGTACAATCAGGTAAGTACCTTGGTGGTTCTAGCATATAAATGATCTCATTCGTTGAAGCTTAACAGTACCATCCATTGTCTTTTATAACATCTACTACTTTTGCATTCATCGGGAGATCAGATCCACTAATAAAAGTGCATTAACTTATGTATTCTTTATTATTATTGTTTTTTAATCTACAGGTATTATAATTAGTAGTAAATTGACTTTTTTTCCATTAAGTTGTAATATTTATATTTATTTAGTGGTTATTTTATGCAAGCTAACATTTGCTCTAACATTCTAACGTTTATATTTCAACTATTTACAATTTCTAATACATAACATATATAATTATGTTTTATTATTGAGTTCTCAATTTTAATATTGCTTTTACATTTACTAATCTTTTAACTCTTTTAATACATTTAATCCTTTATTCATATCATTACCTATGCTAGATATTTAATAAAATAAGAAATAAAAAGATTAAAAAGATAATAATACAGACTAAAGGAATAACACATTTAATTATTATTATTGCTATTACAAAATAATTATAATAACATATTCCAAGAAATTAGGATTTAGTGAGATAGTATGTAGAGTTATTAATAAGGCTATATTCTACATAAAGTCTTAAAAAACATAAAGTCTACCCGATAATAACATGGGTATGTACTGGCCCATGTCAAAGAACACCTAAATGTATTTGAGGGGATCAATATAAAGGGACCATGTTTAACCTATGCTCCACAATATACCTACATGTCCCACACCTTGTATTCAAATTTATAGAAAGCATTATTGATCATTAGAGAACATTAGAGAACACAAGCTTAACACGGTATTGTGTTGGTGGAAAAATTTAGATTTCAAGCTCCGAAAGCTAACCGGTGTCGATGTAGAAATTGGTCTGACACCAAACTCTTAACACATAATTTGAAGATGTGCAAAAACATAATTTCACTAAATTTGGGACTCTATTATATACCCCTAGCTTATAAATATTTTATTATGGTTCGTTAAAGGGAACTTTAGAGGTTGATGAAAACCTCCTTCATTTTGAATTGTTGTTTGTTTTATTCTAATTAAGGAAATGTTTAGAGAAAGATTGAAGGATAATTATGACAATTCTTTTAAAATTTTCCTTTATTTATTTTAAGTTAAAACTATTTTGTTTTTAGTTTTGTT
Organism: Erythroxylum coriaceum; assembly: GCA_026874005.2. Classification (NCBI taxonomy): domain Eukaryota; kingdom Viridiplantae; phylum Streptophyta; class Magnoliopsida; order Malpighiales; family Erythroxylaceae; genus Erythroxylum; species Erythroxylum coriaceum. Next base: position 331,555 of record JANQAP020000226.1, on the reverse strand, counting down.
TTCTTGATGCTTACTATATAAATTCCTAGTTATGGTTAGGGATATAATTTGTATGCAAATTTCAATTATCAATGCATATCTAATCATTTTTTAGTTTAACATTCTCTTTGTTCTTAATTATTAGATTTATGCCTGATTAACATAGATTCAATATTAATGATTCTGTGAAGGATTGAAAGGTGCTAGGAGAATAAACATTCTAAGTTTAAGAAAGAGATTTCTTAAACTAGCAATATAACTAAATATATAACTATGATTAACGAGCATGATTTAGGTTAATTGTAAATGCTTGAGGTGGTAATTGGAATTTCCTTATAAATGAACCCTAAAACCTAGTTATCTTGGTTTTCTTTCAATAGTTGCATAATTTAATTATCTTTCATTAAATCTTGTTTCCTTTTTTTTCTTTGGCTAGGATTAATAAGTATAGTAGTATAGTCTTTGTGTGATGGATACTCTAAAATACTTGTATTTTATTACTTACTACAATTGATTATATGCATTTGCATATATGATTAATCAATTATTAAAGAAACAATTAAATTATTACATAAAGGTTTTGAAATATCATATAGACTCTGAATTCTTTAGTCTTAAATATTTGCATCAAATGTACCCTTAAAATAAAAAGGTCTTAAAAATATTTAGTAAAAGGATTAAAAGAAAAACTAATCCTTTAAAAAAATGCTATTACTACCATAACTTGTTATCATAATAAATCAAACTTTAGAAATAATAGATCTTATTATAAAAATAACAATCAGTAAATATCGATTAATAAACATATTTAACATAAAAATAGAATTACTATCTATGGCCCAAATACCTTCCCAATTTTTGATAAGATATTATTTGGTTATGTTAATTGAAATTATATTTTTGTTTCCGCTATATTTTGGTGCTTAAGTAGGAAAGTTAATGTTTGTTTTGTTTTAGGAGATAATAAGTGGAGATTGCATCAAATTGGAACATTATTGGTCAAAATTATGAATTTTAGAAAAAGTATAGATTACTGCAGTGGATAAGGTGAGATCACGCTTAATGTCAAATTCACTTCAAAAGTTGGAATTAAATTAGGAAACTTTTTGTCATCTCTATGATGTACAGATTTCGATTTGTTTTAGATAGGAATCTTTGCAAGATAGAAGTAGACTAGGTTTTGAGTAAGAAAACAAGAGGAAAATATGTCTACCACCTTCTTTAACATTCTCTTTTTGTTTCTTTTATTTTTCTTTCAATTTTTCATCTTTTCTTCTATTTTTAGTGTTAGAACTAAAGCTATGTGTGGCTAAACACAAATATTATGATTTAAGGGGGTTCAAAACTCTAGTTTTAACCTTATGAGGTTTTTTTCTAGGCTGATATTCATTTTCTAATTCAGATATTTCTTATTTTGTGTTCTTATACTTCATGAATAATTCATGTTGATTAATCTTACAAATTAATTTGATGTTTATTATTTTGTAGCTATCAATGAATTTAGTGATCTGTGATTGTCATAAAGGATTGGACAAGTAGCAAATAGGTTATTTATGAATTTGCATATTTAACTTATGATAAACGAGAAAACTAAGTTAAATAGTTGTAGCTATCTCAATTATTTAATTTAAGGTCTAGTCTTTTTCACTAAGCTTATTGCTATAATTTAATTGATATGAAATGTTGTCATACTGAATCAATTACTGGTAAGTTTTGGTTTGAATGTTGGGTTTGAATCAATTAATTTAGGAAAATTTGATACTTATTATGGCCATCCTAATATTTTTTATACTAATTGCTTGAATTGTGAAAATTATTCTTTTTAGACCAATGATCAATGTTACAATTACATGAGATCTCTCCTTTGAATTGAAGTTAAATACTCTTCAATTTATCACTTTTATATTCAGTTGATTTATTTTAATTGCATATTAATTTCATTAAATTAGTTAATTAATCATAAACTACTGACTTGTTTTTCTTAATTTAAGTTGAGATATTAGTTTTTAATTTTCTTAAGATTCGGCTTGGTTTCACTACTACTGCAAGAAGTTAAGGAATCAAAATTAATTTTGAGGGCTTCGATAACTCAATCAAAATTTTGGTGCCATTGTTGGTGAACAATTTTATTTTCTTAATTGTTTGTATTATTTTATAGTTAACTACTAATCTCTTGTCTTATAAGACAACTCATTGTTTAAGGAAAGAGACTAAGCAAGGAAGCGGTCATTGACCTCTAAAAGTGAAAGTTGAGTTAGATCTAACAAGTGGTGAAGATTCTAATATTCAAAAAGTTGAAGAAAAGAGGGCAAATCCTAACGCTAAAATGTTGAGGGAGTTAGTGGCACCAAATTTGAATCAACAACCCATATATATAGGATTTCTAGATGTTAAAGTAGATTTTGAATTAAATTTTGTTTTGATTCACTTACTCTCAAATTTTTGTGGTCTTATAGGTGAAGATTTATATAAACACTTAAAACAATTTCATATTGTTTGCTCTAGAATAAAGCAACAAGGACTGACAAGAGAACAAATTAATTTCAAGGCCTTTGATAAGGAAAAAGATTGGCTATATTATCTTCTCTTTGGCTCAGTGAAAACATGGAATGAGATGAAATGGTTGTTCATGAAAAAGTTTTTTCTTGTATCATGAGCAGCCAATATCATAAATAATTGCATATAACGACATTAAATAATTGTGTCTTTTAGGAGGCAATAAAAATATGATAGTTTTTATTCATTTTGTTTTAGTTATATGTAGTTTTCATTTGCATTGTTTTTGGGACATTTGAAAGATACTATTTGGTTTGATGCAACTAAGAAAAAAAGTAAAATTGAATTTATGAAAGCAAATCAAATTAAACAGCATAAAAGTTAATTGATGAATGATTTCGAAATCTGGTTCACGAATCAATCTCAACCTACACAAAAATAAACATATGTCATTACATTATTGTTTTCATAACTCTCTTAAAACTATTAATCGTTGATTGAACTATTTCGTGATATTCATTATTGTAATAAACCATAAGTGTAAGATATAGTTGTAGCTAGTAACATCAAGTACAGGTTGATCCCACGAAGACTATGAATACTGGTAATTATCCTTCCCCTATTATCTAGCCTGCAGATTGATTTTAGATTTTTAATAAAAAGAAAATAAAAACTAAACAATTAAAGAAATAGGAAACAATAGTGAATGCAAAGACAGTGGAATTAACCCATAAAACTATCGTTATCAGAAATTAGTTTCTAGGTTCGAATCCCTTTAAACCCTTATCAGATTGATCTTTTATTATGCAATTGTTTTGTTGATTTATTGGATCGTGGAGAATCCTATAGTATGCTAATAGTTGACCTTGAGTCTACTAACAATTAATCCTAGGGTCTCTAGTCGAACTACTCAGGTTAAATCTTATAGGATTGCATTACAGATTTATGAGTCCTTCTATGAGGTTTAACCCTAATCCAAAAGATTTATGTCATCTTATTTCTAGGGTTGCAATCAACTTCTTATAATTACGGTAGAACTATTGACACTAGGAATTCTCAATCTTTATGTATGAAATTAGATTATGATCTAATATTCTTGGGTTATTAGAATATAAATAAAATGTGTAATCAAATCATAATATATCAAACAACAAATTGCATTAATAAAAGAATCAAATCATGTCAAAGTATTAACATAAGGTCCATCTAAGCTAAATACTAACTGGATGTTTAGTTACATCTTATCAAACACGAAATCAAAAGTACGATTAAAGAAAAACGAATCGAAAAATTAGGTTCATAATTCTAAATCTCCCTGATTGTCTTGTATCGAATGTTCTTGCGATGTAGAGGTTTAAACTTGTATTTTGATGGATTTTTTGATGATTTCTTTGTGTTTTCCACTTCCTTGGACCAAAATCGTCCCTTTTGGACTTCTCCACATCTGGAAATTGCCTACCAAAGCCTTCCCCTGTCTCCTCCTCCCAAAAATGTCTTTTTATCACTGTGAATCAAGCTGTGCATAACCGAAATTATCTAAAAATAGTGAAAGAATTGCATTCCTTCAGGTTTTTGACCTTGATATCTTTATATTTAGGTCTCAAATTCTTCACGTAAATTGTAGCATCATTATAGCTTTCCAATGCGTCTTCTTTTGCTTAAAACAAAGCCCTATAGCTAAAGTTACAAGTCGAAAACCAAAGAAAGTTCAGATTGGGCTGAGACAGACACTGTATCTCATTCTTAGCCTTTTTAGCCCATTAAAACAACGCTTTTGGGCCTTGATTTGTACATAGAAATTATGGCTCAGGATGTTGGCTTGAATTTGAGGTTTTGAGTCACCTCATTTGGATCTCATAAGCCTCAAATATGTCCATGTAAAGCTTTAGTGGTCAGGCTAAAAGTTTTGCAAAAATAAGTTTTACTTTGAACAATTGGTTGCTAGGCCAAACAAATTCGAACAACAACGAATCTGAGCTTCTTGAAAATCTTGAGATGTCCTTTAATTATACTGTGAAGACGATGTTTATATTAGGGCTCTCCATCTATGTTAAAAATTATGCACAGTTTTTGGGCATCAAATCTTCGCTTTATGTCATGTTTTCGTCTGAATTCTTCTCCTTTAAGTCTATAAAGGCAATTATCACTTGTAAACATACTTGGAGCAAATTAAATGCCAAATATACAATAAAGTATAAAATATCAATCAAAATACATCAAATATGAGTGTAAAAATATAGTCAAATATCCATCTATCAAGCATCGTAATACTTAAGTTTTTACTTGTCCTCAAGTAAACCATAATCAAAATTATAAATTTTACAACATCAATCCATCATCAATCTCAATTTTTCTATTCATAATATACATTACTATATCCTATTGAATTAAATAACATACAATTAGAGTCAAGTTATCCTAAAATTAACTTCCTGAGCAATATTAATACTAATCATACCAACAATCATATTGAAATCAAAAGCATTATCTCTTTACACCCTCACAAGATTCCACTCAATGCGCTCAAGTGTTTAGGGTGAAAAGCATCGAAACTCTCAATCAATGCATGGTAGAAATAGGTTTCCAATAAAATCACATCTCCACCACTTATGTACAAACTAAAACCAAAAATCAGAAGGTCTTTATAAGTTTGTAACGGGGTTTAGGTACGGTACGATTGGGATAATAAAAGGTTAAATTTAGGGAAATTTACTTTAAAAAGTAGTACAAGACTTATTTACAAAATACATAGGTCCTTTCAATGCAACCCTATTGGTACTATAAACTTATTTTTTCCTTTGTTTTTTTCCTTTTCTTTCTTTCTTTTTTTATTTTTCTTCTTTTTTTAAACATTACAATCAGTACCACAATTCAAAAAATATTGGACCTTTCACAAATTTCAAGTCTCAAACAAGTAAATAATGCAAATAACCTTCAGTCAAAATAATAAAAAGGTCTTCAAAGAAAAATAAGATAAAGGTATATAATTTGGGTTTAATCAATGAAAAAGGCTAAGGCTCAACTTGATTATTCCTAAAGGTAAATTTTTTGGGTATGGTGATTTCTGAAAAATATGCTAAAGCAAGTTGATGAATCTAAGTGTCTTCATCATACCAATGCTTCTAATTTGACAAATATGGTCTCAACATTCATAATAAAAAACGTTATAAATTATCCTACTATGCACGATATTACACATGAAAGAATAACAAGAGCTTTGAAAATTTGTTCTTAGGCTCAAAAGCTCACGAAAAAAATTTGAGTATATGTGTGGAAATAATATAAACTTTCATTCAACTTAACTATTTCAATTATTACAAAAATATGACTTATAAAATTAATTTCACTCTAACTATCATCTTTTTACACACCAATTCAAATTAATATTCAACAAAAACATATAGTAATCATGGACATGTCTCAGTTAATTCAAGATATCAGTTAATGAAATTCATAACAGGATTATGATAAACTTGATGAAATCCGTGATTCCTTAAACCCATCCCCACATTTAAAGTTGTAAATTGTCCCCAATGTACACAATATAGGCATTTATGAAAAAGTGAGAGGGTTTAGTGGTACTTTCCCAATTATGATGAATTTTGTGATTTTGATCCATCCAATATGAAACTAACATCCTTGCAAAATAGAAAAGAAAAGGATAAAAAGAAAAAGAAAGAAATAACATAACAGAAATTAAACTCTTACACTAACACAAAAGCAAACACAAGATAATATCAAATTTGAACTAAAATTAAAACTAACTCATGGGTTGCCTTTTATGTAACATTTCTTTAACATCGATAGCTTGATGCATCCTGCATGTTTAATGTCATCATGGATCTATAATTACCAGCTTGCTTCCACCCTTTTCTCCATAAAGCAGTTCCATAGCCTGTAAACAAACCACCTGTTGCAAGATAATAATAAGGACATAATTTATCAAATTAGTAAATCCAATTTCAAGAAATAATGCCCTTTTAAATAACAAACTGTTAATGAAAGAGGGAATAACAAAACTCCCTCAATCGTTGATTGGCTCAAGCAACTTGTCTTGGAGGAATTGGGAACCCTCTATACTTAAGGTCACCACCAACACCTCATTAGTAGTTTCCTTACTTGGTTCCTCTACCAGTTCTTCTTTAACTTCCTTTGTCATCTCTTCTTCGTCTTTTTCTTAGACAAAGGCTTCTAACTTATCTTCTTCAGTTATCTTCTTCCACTCCTCTATTTTCTCTTATTGGATGGAGGTTTCTTTGTCTTCTTCTTCATAAAGCTCTTCTTTTGAAGTCACTCCAATCATAAAGCCAACCCTTGCCTTTGCTTCTCTCTTGAATTTGCTTCGCTTAGCTTTTATGTCAGCAAGGAGTTCCATTAATTTATCTGTAATACTCGCTTCCTCTTTCTCTTCTTCTTCTGAGAGCTCATCTTCATGATTTAGGGTGATTGCCATTCCAAATTTGTTAGGATCTGTTTCATTAGGATTAAGCAAACTCCTTAGTTGTTCGTTGGAAAATATCTCCGCTAGCTGATCGATTTGATTCACCATGTTTTGTATACGACTCTTTCCTGATGCCTCATGATTGATTCTTGAATAAACTCTGTCATCACATCTTTCAAAGCAACAGTTACCTCCTCACCTTCTTGAAATATATCTCCATTCATGAAATCGACTGTTGTCTCTTCTTCACTCTAAGATGGTAGGAAGCTCAAATTATACTCATCATATGTAGCTAAAGAATTTCTCTCATCGAATTCACGTTAACTTTCTACTCTCTCGATAAGGCATTCCATTAATTGATCTATAATACTTTGTTTTTCTTCTGGAAGCTCTTTTTGAATTGTCCCTCCATTCATATAGCTAACCCTTGTCTTTTCTTCACTCTCGAGTTTGTGTCAAACAAATTTCATTTTAGTAAGCATCTCCATTAATTTGTCTTCCAGAGTTGGCTCATTAACTAGAGGTGTCTGGTGTTGTAAGTATTCAGTTGGAGCATGATAATTCCATCCATAGGTATGGGAATTGTTCCATTTTGAATTGTCGTTTTTCATTTATACTGCAACATGAAGTTGATAACACTTGTTTGATCTCTCATCTAGCGATGTCATAGTTTGCGAAGACATATTCTGGCTCCCATAAAAATACTTTCCACTCCATCTTTCCATTATGGACTGTGGTTATAACAATGAATCATAATTCCTACAATAAACCACAAACTCAAGATCAAGTAGAAAAATTCAAAAGATAATTAAATTAATAAGCCAAAAATATAATAAGATATAATAAAAGAAAATAAATACAAAAGCAAAATTAAAATAAAGAAAAGATAAAATAAAATAAAATAAAATAAAATGACTAGAGTAATAGCATTCAGGCTTTCCTAATATCAAAGGTCCCAGCAATGACACCAAAACTTTGCAAAACAAATGCATATAACGTTAGGAGCCTGTTTGGTTCAAAGAATGGAATAGATAAGGAATAGAATAGTTATTCTTAAGAATATAAAAGTTGAGGAATAGAATAGAATAAGTATTACATTGTTTGGTTCAAGGAATAGAATAAATAAAGAATTTCTATGTCAATGTTTGGTTTGAAGATATAAACTTGGAATAACAAAGAAATAATCAACAAAAAGACCAAAATATCCTTATTATTATTATTATTATTAGAAATTAATTATCTTATTATTCTTATTCTTATCTTATTATACAAAATTATTATATTATTATTATTATTATTATTATAATACAAAATTAATTTTCTTCTTCTTCTTCTTATTCTTCTTATTATTATTAATTTTATCAATTAATTTATTTTTATTTTGTTATTAAATTCCTTGTTATTATTAATCTTCTTCTTCTTCTATTTAATAATAATAATAATAATTATTATTATTATTATTATACAAAATTAATTTTCTTCTTGTTATTATTATTATTATTATACAAAATTATTATTAAG
>JANQAP020000226.1:288407-301241 GCA_026874005.2 Erythroxylum coriaceum | reverse complement strand
AACGTTTTATAGATCTTGGACAAAGTAAAAAAAATGATCTCTATTTTTCCTCTTTTTGTTATTTGTCAAAAGTGAGTTGTTATAAAGAACAAAATGAGGCAAAATATGGACAGATCAAGAGTGAGTCATGGATAGGTGCCCTTACCCAGGGCTAGGCCTGAACCTATGTTAAGTATCTCCGTTAAGTTTACGGGCGTGGTTTGTCACATGTTCCAGAAATTGTACACTTATATACGTCAGACCTAATTAAACTAATTAATTATTTAACTAAGTTACATCGATTAATTAAGCTAACTAATTACTTCTCCTATCAGTCTTTTCCGACATCAAGTTCAGCCAAATCCACAATCGATCTCACATTATGCTGAAACTCAAGGATTGGAATATCGCTCTTCCTTGCTTTCTCTTCCACGTTTAGATTCTCTAAATTAGTCAACATCCTTGTCTGTGGTCCATGCATATCAAGAACCTTTTGTACAACTCAAATTCCCCTTCCTCCTTTTTTGCTGAAAACTCCTCTGCTATCACATAATGGTCTTGCTTCTTTCTTCCCTTCATCCATAGCCTTTCCTTTGCTTTGTCCATAATTCGAGTCGCGATCTTCTTCTCATCCTCCAACTGAGGTAATTTATTCGATGCTTCATTAAAATCATTGAACCCCATACCCATATTCTTTGATTTAGAGATTTCAATCCCAAAACGACGTAGTTTTATTAAACATAATTAATTAGTTTAATTAAATTTGACGTGTATAAGTATTTACAGTTTTTGAAACACGTAGCAAGCAACATTAATAAACTTAATGGAAACATTAATGTTTAGCTAAAATTGAAAAATTAAAAGTTTAAATATTTAATTGTCACTTTTTAAAGTTTAAGTTATAACTGCAAAATTCAGTACAACTTGAAATTTTTTTTTGTAATTAACCCTTAAGTCAAGCAACGCAGAATTGAATTAGTATGTCATGCTAGCATGGGATGACAATAGTCTGGTCAAGTTGAGACATAGTAGGCCCTAAGCCTAAAGTTCAATTTGATCAGGGCCAAAACAATATCATTTAATATAATTTAACAAACAATAACATTTTGATTAATAAAATTTTTAATTTATTAACTAAAATGAAGTTAACTTGTCTTAACTTAGACTGTTTAGTTGAGTTGGACTGAGCTTTTTAAACCAAAACTTGATCGAAATTTTGGTCAATCTAAACTTCAAGTCGAACTTAACCTGTCATTTATAAATACTAGATTTTATACTCACGTCGGCCTAACCCAACCTGAAATTAATAGGACAAGCTCGAATTGACCTAGCCTAGAGTTGGGCTAGACTTGGGCTACTCAAGTTTGACTCGTCCTAAGGCTTGAACTTTATATGCAAAACGATATCGTTTCGTTGAAAACAACATCCTTTTAACATTTTAGATTGAAAAAATAGGACAAGTTGAATTTTGCTTAGGCTTAGGTTGGAACTGTCTCTGGCCAAGCCAGGCTCTGGTTTAGACCTACAATCTTAGGCCTAGTCAGGCCTCTGGTTAAGCCTAGGCCTCCAGCAGCCAGGCATGAGGCCCATTGCCATTCTTAAGCTTAGATTTCATTAGACTTGATAATAGGCGTGATTCCATCTGGACTACGTGTGACCTGTGGTCGTTCAAACCTTCTGAATTTACCTCTGATTTGATTCAAAGTACAATCAGACCTAAAGTTAGTGGCCTGAGTCCTAGCATAATTAGATTCTAGATAGTCAGCTCAAACTTAAGTTCAACCAGTTTGGCAAGCCATAAATTCAATCGGATTGAGCGGGAAAGTATAAGTAAAAGGATTTGAACACAGAACTTTTTAATCTGTAACGAGGTCAGATCTAACCCAATTAGATTCCTTTTGCCAAGCATGCATTTCACGCAGAATTTGGTAGTCTCGCGTTTGGTAGGAGTGGGACAGAGTAGCTTGTTTGATACCATTTTCGCGAAAACCGAAGAGTTTACTTTCTCTGAGAACTTCAACGTTTGGTCGGCAATTATACAGCCACGATACACCTTGCGTTGTTGACTTTTCCTTTTCTCCTATATATCATATTTCAAATCTATTTGTTAAATCTAAACTATTCCTGAAAACATCAGTTTAAATTAATTAATTTTAACTTAATTCAAAATTAAGAAACTAAAATTGATTTGATTGAAATTAAGTTTAAGATACGATATTCTCCAACACAAAATTCGACTCGAAATATCGTTTGTTTCTTAATCTTTAAAGGTTCGATTCCAAGTAAACTTTTATTTTCTCTTATTCTAATCTAACATGAAAAAGTCAGCATTTCCAATCCAAGAGGCCACATTAGGATGTAAGCAATTAGTTCCAATTATAGGAGATTCTTCATGGAACGCCAGTTGAATCGGAATACAGAGGAGGATGAAAGTTAGCTTTTAAGTGAAGAAGTTTACTTGCCAAGTGTAACGATGAGTTTGAAAGTCAAATGGAACAACAACAAATGGTAGGAGAATAGAGAGGCGTTGACAGTGGTCCCTTTTTGGTGGGCAGTAGCACATTGGTTGAGTGTGTTATGGTGGGGAATCATGCGGTCGTAATGGACCATTGCAAAAAGATGGTCAAACATATCAAATCAAACACTTATGACTCATACTCAAGTTTTAATATTTTTATTAGATTTTAAATTAGGTTAAATTTTAAATTTAAACTTAAACTTAAATTTAAATTATGTTCATTAATTTAAGTTTTATTTATTAATTTTGAATCGAATCGAGTTTCGAACTCAATTTTTCAAATCTACTTATGATCGAACTAATAAGATTATGTCTACTCTAAGTCTCTTATCTTAATTCTAGTATGAAACTAATAAAAATTTTGATTCGATCGGGTTGAAAAATATGTTTATTTAAGTTTTGTCCGTTAATTTTAAGATAAGATAGAATTAGATTCGTAATTCAATCAACTTAAATTTTACTCGTTAATTTTGGATCGATTAATACTGACTAGAATAAAATTTCAATTCCACTTATGAACACCATGGTTTACTCCAGTTCTGTTACCTTAATCATAGTGCGAAATTAGACCTTTTACTTTCCTATGCTCACCATAATGTCGGCTTGGCTTCTTGACGATGTCCATGACATGTTTTACACACCTTTATACCGACCCATGGATAATTCAGTATTGTAAAGAATTAGTCAGCAATCTTTATGAAATCATCCAATGATACCGAATGGGACTTCTTAGGGGTGGCTATAGGATGGTAGGACGGTAGGGACAATTTCTCAATAATCTCTATTTGAAATATCGAAATTTTGGATTTACAAATCAAATTTGAGTCGAACATAAGAAAAAATCATAGTTTTGTAATGATTCACTTGAATACGAGAATGTCATAAAGTTTGATACATTAAAATTTTATCTATTTTTTGTTTCGAGTTTGAGTAAGTTAATCTCGAGTTAAAATGTCAGTCATAAATAATCTCAGGTTAAAATGTCGATCATAATTTAATTTTTTAGGCTTTTTAAGAATTTGCATAAAGATGTACATATGATGAGTCGATTTCACTGTCCGAATTTCAATTATTAAGTCGTTTCAAGTGATTTTCTCAAAAGAAGTCATTGACTTGGCCAAGAACAAAGAATCATAGAATGATGAGAAGATAAAGAGATCCCTGAACTTATTCAACGCAACTTGGTGGATCAACATGCAAGAAGAGGCTAAGATTGCACTTTCTTTGCATCCACCGTCATCATTTTTCTTCGTTGCCAAATTGGTTAAATGCTTCGTAAGTCAATTTTCACCAAACCAGAACTACGAAAACAACAGCTAACCAGCATAAAATCAACCATTAATGGATATGGTTGGTCCCTTCCTTTCTAACCTTCGAATATATTCCATTTCTTGATACGGTCTTTATATGCTTTCAGTGAGAAGGAAAAGTGCCCATGATTTCATCAGAACCTAAGTCACTCCTCAGCTATAAATAAAGGGTTAACCTACTCCAATGGTGGTCACAACTGAGGAGAGGAAGAGAGGTCTTGTATGGAGATGAAGAGTTTTGTGTCAGATAGCCAAGGATGACTTGCCTATGTACACGACTCATATGCCAAGCTAAAGGGGTTGGAGAGCCCTTGAAGGTGGTGATGTTTTGGTAAGGTTCATAGGCAGTCTCCATTGGCTATTCTGAGTGACTCTCATCTTCCATGCTAGACCTACGTCTCTTCCATTGTTAAAAGCACTTTGTCTTCTTGTTTCAAGCAGGATAAGATTGTCAATTTAAGGTACATTATTACAAGTCCCATCTTTTTCAATCTTTTTATTTTTATAATGATAGAATTGGCAGTTGGTTATTATTTTTTGTGTATTGAATAAATCATTATATCTATACAATAATTTATAAAATACATGTTTAAATTAGAAAAACAATAGTAGAATAGGTCATATTGAACTGTCCAGAGAGCAACACCTCTAATGGGAGGGCCTAACGAGCAACACCTCCAGTAGATAAAGCCGCCGACTGGACTGCTCCAGGCTCTTACGAGAACTGTAACAACGTGGTAGGGAATTGAATTTGAGACTTAACGTACGCTAAGCCCTCTCTCAACTATCCGGCCACAGCCCTCGAGGGCATATATATAATAGTGTTATTGGATAAAATGGAATATTTTCCAAATTATAAAATAATTTGCAATAACTTCAAATTAATTAATTAATTATAAGTTTTTTATTTTTTGTGAAAATTTTATTTTATTTTGTGATGGGTTACATTTATTTATGATGGAACTAACTCTAAATTTAGGAATTAATGGACCCGAAAAACATATGAAAAAACGGCTCATGTGCCTAAGTATAGAGATCGAGACACATGCGAGGGACGTTTTTTTAACAAATAAAAAATGATAATAAATAAGTCAAAATAAAAAGATAATTGAGAAGAGAGGATTTGCATTGACCAATCGCCGACTGCGGAAGATTTGAATCTTCTGCTCCTTCACTGGAAGCTCGCACGCAGGATTCGTTTTCTCTGAGAAAGCCAAACAAGCAGCAGAAAATAATAATAATAAGTACAAGAAGAAGGAGAACGAGAAGAATATTATTATTGTTATTATTAAAAAAGCAAGCAAATAATTATCAGATCTAACAAACACTTGGGAGGAGCGGTTACAGAGAGCCAGAGAGAGAAGAGAAAATGATAACGATACCGTATTTGACCGCTTTATCGACCTACTTCAGCTACGGTCTTCTCTTCGTGTTTGGCCAATTGCGTGATTTTTTCAGGAAGTTAGTCGATTGGTGGAAAACGAACAATCTCCAGGTTTTTTGTCGGTTTTTTTAATGATTTTTCTTTTGTTTTTGGATTTTGTTGTGGTAATGATGTTGTTTCTCAGGGTTATGCTCCGATCTGTTTGGGACTAGAGGACTTCTATATTCGTCGTTTGTATTTGCGAATTCAGGTCGCACTTTCATTCCTTCTGCGAAGTTTTTGTTTTTGTTTTTTTTTTAATTTTTGGGTTATCGGATGTTTATTTTGATGGATCGTGAAAGAAGAATTAGAGTGCATAGGGTAAATCTCTTTGTATAGAGTTTGCTGCTATTGTTTTTGCGAGTTTAGATGATTGCCTGGTATTATGAACTAAATTTACTGGATCTTGATGATTCTGCATGTGCTCTTGTGTTTTATTGCTAGTTTTGATGTACTTGAGGTGGATTGATTTGATTTTTTTAAGGCGCTTTTCCTTATAGGTGATGTTAGTTCAATGGTCTTAGCATTTTTATTGTGGCATGACGGTGGGTTGGTATGAGTGTTTTAGTTAGTGGTTTAGATCTCTTATTTTGGTACCATCATGCAGGACTGCTTTGGACGACCGATCTCGAGTGCCCCTGATGCTTGGATTGATGTGGTTGAGCGTTATTCCAATGACAATAACAAGACATTGAAGTTAGTCTTTTGTCATTCTGCTTGCAGTTTGTGGTTTTATCAGTTGAAATCTGTAGTAACCTGATATGGAATTGCTAATGCTTTGTGGATAATTGGTATCACAACATGCAGACGGACTACGAATATTGCTAGGTGCCTAAACTTGGGATCATACAATTATCTTGGCTTTGCAGCAGCTGATGAATATTGTACACCTCGTGTTATTGAGTCATTGAAGAGGTTTTCACCAAGTACTTGCAGTACTCGAGTGGATGGAGGTGAGCAGCCAACTTGCAAGATGTTTCTTTTTTGCTAGTTCCTCTGTTATCTGCTTTTCTGATACATATTTTTCTTAGGGACTACTACTTTGCATAATGAATTGGAGGAGTACGTCGCTGATTTTGTCAAAAAGCCAGCAGCTATAGTCTTTGGTATGGGATATGTGACAAACTCCGCCATCCTTCCTGTCTTGATTGGGAAGGTATATGCACATCAAGTCCTGATTTGCTTATGTTGCTCTTTCGAAATCATAAAGGAATTTCCCTTTCTATTATTTATTAACAGGGAGGGCTCATCATTAGTGACTCATTGAATCACAACTCAATTGTCAATGGTGCTCGGGGATCAGGAGCCACAATACGTGTTTTTCAAAATAATAGTGAGTTCTGAATAATAGCAACTTATTTCTCCATAAAGAAATGGAAATGTCTCCTGCTTATTAATCTGTTAACTTTCTCTGCTTCAGCACCATCTCACTTGGAGAAAGTGTTAAGAGAACAGATTGCTGAGGGGCGACCAAGAACTCATAGACCATGGAAGAAGATAATTGTTATCGTGGAGGGTATCTATAGCATGGAAGGTGAACTCTGCAAACTTCCAGAGATTGTTGCAATATGCAAAAAATACAAGGTCAAACTTCTACGTTCTCATACACAATTCATTATGTGTCATCTTTGCAGTCAGCTTTTACCTAGGAAGTGTTTGAGTTGTCTCTTTGTGAGGAGCAAATTACATAAGAAAAAGATTAAATACTTTTAAGAAGTGTCCCTTCAGGTATCTTGTGATTAAAATAAGTTGAATTTGGTGTTATTAAGGACATAAATGGTATGTGAAAATATATGTTATATCTTGTGCTTTTCTTCTGTTTTTCATAGACACACTTTTCATAGCATAACCCTTGATTTTCACTTACTAGAATGACATGTCTATTGTTATTCTGTGCTTTGTAGGCCTATATTTACTTGGATGAGGCTCACAGTATTGGAGCTGTTGGAAAAACAGGAAGAGGTGTTTGTGAACTCTTAGGAGTGGATACTGCTGATGTGGATGTTATGATGGGAACTTTTACAAAATCATTTGGATCATGTGGCGGTTATATTGCTGGATCCAAGGTTTTAGTTATGCAACTATTATTAGTTTTATTACGAACCTTTGGATTGTGTAGGAAAGATAGGTGCTTCTCTTTATTTCTCACTAATTTCTATTCCTCATTTCCATTAATAAGAGAATTATTTCAACATGAGAACAAACGTTGTCATTTTCGTTCTACCTTGATCAAGATTCTACTTTACTGTTATATATCTTTAACAACATTTATATGTAGTAAATTTGGATCAGAATCATTCTTATCACTTTATAAAATTGAAGTTCGTTTGATCACGATCCTCTGCAACTTATTTTTAGTATGTAGAGGGTGAGAAGTTCACGTTCTCCTATCTGCCATGAAGACTCTACTCCATTTCCTGTAATATTCCTTTCTACAATGGCATGAAAGTCACTGTATGACAATTGACATTCTCGATGGTCATTACAGCCCCTCTAAGTGATTTGCAAATTTACTTTAGTACAACTTTTCAGTAGTTCTATGGGTATACTAGGTATGGTGACAAGTTATAGAGCTTGACAGTCTATTTTCATTTTTGATTCCTTTACATGCATTTTTATATGCCAAATATATTGGATTAACTAAGTAATTGACACCAGCTGAGGCCGTGATTTACTTGTTGCTTTCAGGAGCTTATTCAATATCTCAAGTACACCTGTCCAGCTCATCTATATGCAACATCAATATCTCCACCAGCTGCACAACAAATCATATCTGCCATAAAGGTTATTCTTGGGGAAGATGGTTCATGTAGAGGTAATAGGTGCTCTCCCTTATTTTTCATTTGTTTTTATCCATTTTAGAAAAAAAAAATCAGTCATTTCTTTGCTTCAATTGCATGGATCCAACTTTAGATTCCAGCTTAATTTTCCAACGACTTACAATTCTTTTATGTTTTTTTAGGGGCTCAAAAACTTGCAAGAATACGTGAAAATAGCAACTTTTTCAGGTCAGAGCTGCAGAAAATGGGTTTTGAAGTCCTTGGAGATAATGACTCTCCTGTGATGCCTATAATGCTTTACAATCCTGCAAAAATTCCTGCATTTTCCCGGGACTGTCTGAGACAAAAGGTAAGCTTGCAATTAATATAGCAGCAACTTATATTAAGATTCATCTTTTCATGTATAAGTGGAGGGTTGGTTGCTGCACATTTTACTGTTTTCGTGGTTTCTTTACAGGTAGCCATTGTGACAGTTGCTTTTCCAGCTACCCCTCTACTTTTGGCCAGGGCACGTATTTGCATATCTGCTTCACATTCCAGGGAAGATCTTATCAGAGCTTTGGAGGTATGCACGTTTAATTTGTGATTATTTTTATTATTATTATTTGGTGTTTTTGCATTATGTTACTTGTGCTAAAGACAGGAGGGGGCTTTGTGCACAAAAACTTTTTTATTTGGTATTCAGTATCATTTTCATGTCTGTGAGTGAAGATATCTCTTCATTGGATAGTCATCCAATGATTGAGGATTCATATAAAAGGAAAAAGATGAAGTCTGACAGTTGCCAAGAAAATCAAACAAAATTTTTATGCTGTTTAAGCTTGCTCATCCAAGTATGTATATCTTTGCTTGACATTTTCAATACCTGCAGTTGCAGCATGTATTCTGAAAACTGTGTGTAGAGGGCTAATCAGTTTTGGACATGTGACATTAAAATTCAAAGCCTTTGATGACGAATAGACCCGAACACCAACTTGGCTAAGATTTGTCATCTTCCATCATTGTTATACCCGAGCGAGAATTGATTTGTAAACAATGAGAAACTAATTCAGAGTTTTTTTGGAAAATAAAACTAATTCAGAGTTGTTCTCTCTTTGACAGGTAATCAGTCAAGTCGGTGACTTGGTGGGCATAAAGTACTTCCCTGCTGAACCCCATAAGCAGGATCAGGATCAAGACCAGGATCAGAGTGGAATGAAGTTGGATTAAATAGATTATTCGAAAATGGTTTAGGATTCAGGAGCAACTTTGAGACTTGATCGAACGAAGTATTGGGTTGGGTTGTTGGTTGACCAACGTCTCATAATAGTTCTCTGAGAATCACAGTGTGTTAAGATATGCCTATAGTCAATGTTATTCTCCGAGTGCAACGAGGGGCTGGGTATGTAGAGAAACAAACCCAATTCCTACGGTATGGTTTCCGCCTAGAACTAAAAATTAGGTGTCTTTCGGGGTATAGCGATTTTGCTTGTTTGTCGGTATGACTGGCCAATCCATGTTGTGTAAATAGTTGCATGCACACCTAAAACTTATTCTGGCTGTAAACTTCCGAGACTTCATACGCTTGGTTCAATGTCTTGATTGAAAATGGTTATAATGACTCTAAAGGAGCGACCGAATATACTTACTGCTTCATGTGTTGATATGCTACTTTTTACTCCAAATCTGTACTAGCTTTGTTTCTTCATTAGATAGTCGTTTTCTCTTGATAAATCACACCATAACCCATTATTCACAAGATTACTAAATACTATTTGAATAGTTCAACAAACGGCCAAGATTTGATAACAAGACGGGTTACAATGTACAATCCAATGGCTGTTCCAGAAGATGAGATCTAATGGTTAACCCAAAACACAACCAGTGACAGAGTACTAACAGGAGAAAAACTCAATCATAATTAACCCATTCCCAACAGTTTGGAATATAATACAAGTTTAGAACCAAAATGCTCATGAAAGCAACAATATCAATCGAAGTTATTGCAACCCCATATAGATGCTTAATAGAACAAGCAATAGATAATTATCATAAGTATCAAACTCCCAATTGAAGTAATAGTTTGCTTCATGACATAAAATACATATTCAAAAACTAAAGAGCAGCATCAGATCATATAGCTTGAACTTAGGTTTTGAACAATTTTATTCATCTTAGGCAAAGTAAAGCATTTCCCTTTCCAACCAGGTATTACAGGTCTCAACAGCTTTAAAACACAAGTACTAAAACAAAAATCATCAGAATGCCATATACCTGAACAATGCATTGCACCGAACTTAAAAATGCATTCATAAAGTGCAACAAAAGCACTAATCAAAATATCCTAACCCAAGTTCAATGGAAAAAATATATATAACTTCTTCTAATACTATGAGATCAAGAACAAAACGGCTCAAACTACCTTCAGACCATGATGCAACTTGAAATTACCACGGCTGAGATATAATCCTTTCTTGAAAACCAAAATCTACGAAATCGTCACGTCGAAAACCATTCACGAAAACCCTTTTCCGAGCTTCTGAATCGCGCAAAACATCTTTCTTCTTGACCCAACAGCATTAATCCCCATATCCTTCAGATCCTCCAGTGTCAGCATTGGTAAAACCTCATCATCAACCTCATGAATTTCAAAAACCGGTGCATACCTCCCTAACCCTATACTATTCAGCCAAATTCTCACACCATCATTCCTATAATCCCTTGCATCGTTATCTGACGGTCCAGACAATTCGACACCTTCAAGATGACGATTATGGTTATTGTTCCTTGCCCTAACTCCCCTTGTATTGTAAAACAATTCCCTCTCATTTCTCTCGTTCCCATCACCCAAATTCTCAAGAGAATGAACTGGGCTATCTTCTTTCAATGGACTCTCCGAATTCTCCAAACCAAATTCCCTATAACTATTTTCCATATCCTCACCACCACTATACTTCTCATCTCCCTCCACATTTCCGCCGGCAAAGTCTCCACCTCCGTCGTCAAGTTTCGAGACCCAATTGGATCGGACCCTCTTCGTGGTGGCATTCGACGCTCTTTTCTTCGAATCTTTCACCCTCCAACTCGCAAGTGCAACTGTGTCCAAATTAGGCTCTCTATCATCATCTAGGGTTTCGGCGAACTCGCCGGTGGTAGTTAAATTTGTTAAAACTCGAGTCTTTGAACCCTTACCTGAATCTTTCTTACTATGATCAAGAGACAGGTTGTTGTTATGCTTCCACTGTCTGTTTCCCATAGTTCTTCGAGCATGAACTCCGTCGTAGATATGGTCGCCGCCGATTTCTCCCAACCGAACGCTAGGTCTACGCTGTCGTTTTGAACCAACGGCTTCCGAGGAAGTGACGGTGTTTGAACCACCTCCGAAGCCGTCAAGCTGACCCTCCGGTGGCTGTGTCTCCGCCATGTATGACGACAATATCAAGAATTCAAGATCCAAAAAATGTTTCTGGCTTCCTTTTAGGGTTCCTAAATGTCTCTACACGTATATCTACAGATATATATGGAGAGAGAGAGAGAGAGGAAGACGAACAGAGAGAGAGAGATGTGGAAGAGGAATTCGAAGAGAGTGGAGTGAGTTCTTGCTGGGAAGAAGGAGACTGCGGAGGTCAAGTGGGTGTTTGACACGTGTCGTCCTCAATCAGGGTGACGATAGCTATCGTTTAGAGATCCATAAATGGAAGGAAGGAGAGTTAAACGACATCAAAAGGGACGAAACGACAATTGTCGTGTTATCATTAGTTTGCTTTGTTTCTTTTTCCAAACAAAAAGAAGAATTTGATGAAGTTATGGAAAATGGCGATTTCATAAACACTTAATAATAACAACTTAACAAGTGGAGAATCTGAGATCCTTTTTTTTAAAAAAAAAAAGTAGTTTGCTACTATAAATATTTAATTTATAAGTTATTATATGTTATTAACGATTTATTTATAAATTATTATATTAATAACAAATTTATAACATATAGGTTTTTATATTTTTTAATTTAATGTACATTTTAAACTTTTTTAAGTTATTAGATTCAAATTAAAATATTTTTAGATCCAATAATGGAAAAACTTAATAGGTTTAACTGAACCTTGAATAGTAAATTTTTTTTTGTTGTTAAAAATTTATTTGTTTATTAATTAATCAATCGGTTTTCATAAATTAATAAATATTTATGAACTAAATAAATCAATTAATTTTTATTTAATAATTTTTTTAATTAAACTTTAAATTCTTTAATAAATAAGAACGTTCTCATTCAATCATATTTTAAATTTTTTAATTTTATTTAATTTTAACCGATTTTATGACAGTTTAATACTGATTGAACCTTTTAAACTTTAAACCTCTTGTTTTATCTATTTTTCGATCTGATTTTTAAAATATTGACTAAAATTCTTTAAAATTTAAGTATTAAATTAAAAAAACTTAAAAGATTATACACATTTGAACATATCATCTTATTATAATTTACTCAATACATAAATATTAGTGATTACAAGTTTAATTAATACAAACTTGACTAAGAGAAAAGTAATATTATGAAATTGTATACAAAAGCCACAGACTTTGCAGAAGAAAACATAATTTCAAAGCTCCAAGAAAGGAGATCAGATCTCCTGTATCACTTATGGTATTCCTATCCTGTTCCATTAAATCTCATCCACATATTTATGTAGATCCCACATAAATATATGGATGAGATTTAATCGAATATAGTTGTAACAGAATAATTGGAACAGATACGTAGGCCAGATAAGCCTCACATCTACCTCGAATCAAGCTAAGAGTGCGTTTGGTTCAGCTTTTGGCAGGTGAAAAAGCACCTTTTTCACC
>JANQAP020000226.1:106054-117727 GCA_026874005.2 Erythroxylum coriaceum | reverse complement strand
TCTTTGAATATTTTTATAAAAATTTAAATTTTAGATATTTAATTTTATAAAAATTAAGTTTATAAATCTATTAAAAATATAACATATAATAATAATAAATCAGTATGATTTATTACTTGTACTTTACTACTTGTACTAAATCAGTGTGATTTATGACAAAAAAGGCATATACCTACCACGTAACTTGACCAACTAATGAAGATTGACTACAGAAAGTTGTCAAATTAGTGGTCAAAAAACTTACGAACCAATAGGTGGAGGCCATGTTGAGAGGTGGGAAGAGCCAGACACCATGAGAAAGCACAATACAAGTTCTCCTATAGTAACTGGTGTTTGAGATTGAAGGGTATCTTCTGTCATTTATTCAATCAGCTAAAGTAAAAAGTTACTTCTCTTGAGCTTTTTAAAAATCAGCTGATTGGGTTCAATCAGCTAACCCAATAAGCTGATTACCAAACACTAGAACAGCTGGTCAATAAAATCAATAAGTTAAATTTGTTCAATCAACTATTTTTTTAGCTGAGCAGCTAACAACCAAACACGCCCAAAGTATCCCATGCCTGCGATATAGCTTTTGGTTTTGGGTGGTAATGCAGCCGTTTTATCTATTGGAATTTACCATTTTTTCACAATTAATTGTAAGCTTGTCAATCTAATTTGGCTAAATCAAATTAGGTTGAGCCAAATTTGTCGTCACTGCATAAAAAGTACAAAGTTTGGACTCAAATTTGGCTTAATCGAAATAAATTAACTAAACTAGCTTGTATTTGAATATGATGATTTTTTAACTTGATTAATTATATTAGTTAAACTAGAAGTTAATGAACCTAAATATATTTTGAGTAAATTTGTACTTGAAATTCTGATCAAAATCAGATTTGAACTTGAAAATAAACTCAACTCATTATCAATGATATTAATCTCTTAATCAGGACATAGATGATAGAATAGTACTTACAAGAGTCAATATTTGGCGAGTACGCATGGTGCTAAAGTCTTGCCATATTCGATTTGATTATAAGTCAACTGACTCAACTTATTTTAAATGGATATCGTTTGAGCATTTTTTTTTAATTTTAAATTTGAGTCGGACTTCTAGGTTTAATTTAAAAGTACAAAATTTTTAAAAATTTATTTTATTTTTAATCCAAAAAAACCTATCAAACTTCTGGTCGTTAAAACCTGATCAAATTTAGGCTCAGGATTAAATTATAAGTCTCAGGTCCATTCAGGCCTCAAAGACTTGAATCTAACCTGATTCATTGTCACTCCTAAGTGCAAATTAGGAGTATCAGTAGAAAGAGCACTTAACCAAAGGCAATGAGTAGTAATTCTCACTAGCCAATTTTATGAATTAACCAAAGGCAATGGGTAGTAATTCTCACTAGCCAATTTTATGAAATAAAGAAATTTTATTTAATTAAAATATTATTTATAATAAAATTGACCATTAATAACCACAAAAAATCAGTTACACAATAATGTCCATAGAAAGATTGCACTATAATAAGCACATAAGAAGCTAAAAGATTGTTTCCATACATCAGTTATCATCATCCCCGTCAGTTATCAAAGGTTTGTGACCAGTAGGTGCTTATTGGTGTGATTATAATATCATAAATAATCAAAATATATCATTTTTTATAAAAAAGAAATTATTTTATATAGTAATGACCACCGCTGAAT
Organism: Erythroxylum coriaceum; assembly: GCA_026874005.2. Taxonomy (NCBI): domain Eukaryota; kingdom Viridiplantae; phylum Streptophyta; class Magnoliopsida; order Malpighiales; family Erythroxylaceae; genus Erythroxylum; species Erythroxylum coriaceum. Next base: position 116,041 of record JANQAP020000226.1, on the reverse strand, counting down.
AATGGTCACTCCCAACTTACAAAACCACTAAAGTAATCACATTTCCACGTACCCTTGATGCAATTCAACTTTCAACCATGTATTTATGTTTAACCACACTAGCCTATATATAGATAGTGATACTGATAAAGATTTGTAAAAGAAAGAACATAACACAAAAAGCTAATCCTTGGAAAGCATTGCTTCATTGTTCTATAAATTCATATTTAGACAACTACGTACTAGTTAATGCGTAGGGTCGGTCGGTTCAAAGTGATGATCAGGCAGCGAATATCTCCAGTGTCTATTCCGTATGCGCAGCCATTCTCTCTTTGTACATCAATGCTGGATGAGTTAACTATCAAATGAGAACAGGTCGTGTTAGTACAGATAGTCGATGGTTGAACTGCATCAAAAAAAAAAGAAAACCGAACAGCTATAGTAATAATACATTGTCAAGAGAACGAAGATGATTACTATAAGGATATCCAGGATTAAGAAGTGATCTCCTAATAGATGAGCCTGTTTTTATGGTTTATAGTTAGGAGACTTCATCCTTTCCAGTAGTCTAATCTTATTGAGCAGCTCTTGAATTGTACTAGACGCATCCTGCAGGTAAATAACAAAATTTTAGCAATCGTTAGAGCCAGAAAAAGGACAAGTATGCAGAAATGGAGCTAGAAAATAAAAATGATCGCACTTTTTTTCAAAGTTTTAAAAATCAAACCGAAAGTTAAACCGGTAAGACAAGAAGTTTAAAGTTTAAAAGATTCAACCAGTATTAAACCGCTATAAAACTAGATAAATATTGAATAAAATTAAAGAATTTGAAATATGAATGAAAAAGATTGTTCTCACTTATAAAAAAATTTAAAATTTAATTAAAAAAGATTATTAAATGAAAATTAATTGATTTATTTTAGTTTATAAGAACTTATTAATTAAAAGTTAAAAATTGAACCAAAAAGTTAAACGGTTCAACGTTGAACTAGTTGAGTTTTTTAATCATCGCTTTTTTTGCACACAGAATTAGTACCTGATTCTTTTTTCTCAAATTCTCCTCTTCTCTGTCGCGTCTCTCCCTTTCCTCTGAGAATATGTTGATGAGACTCTCTTGCTCCTTGTTCAATTCGTCAACTTTTTCTTGCATTTTTTTTAGCTGAATTAAAAGCATGCATTTTTTTTTTTTTTAAAAAGGAACAAATGAAAGCTATGCTCAGTCACAAAAATTAGTATCTCCCCCCAATTTACTTGAAGGGGGAGAAAGGATCAGTTCTAACCTTATATATTTGGAACTTGATATCAAGCAGAAGTACATCAGGAGTACATATAGTTGAAATGGTCATTAATGATGAAAAAAAACAAGTTATTATAAGTCAAATACCTGTGTCTCAAGAGATTTACACTTCTCACACCCTAAGGCATCTCCTTGTTTTTTCAACCTAAAGACAAAATGATTGTTAAGGGCGGTGGAGAACAGTAATTGACTGACACAGGAAAATTAATCACCTTTCCCTAAGGTCTTCGTTTTCTTGTTTCAACTGCTCAATGATCCTCTGATCAGATTCAACAGCAGCATGCTCATTGTCATAAAGTTCATCTACCTGTCGAGTAAAACAAGTTAAATATTCTCTTTTCTAGTACTGCATGTAATGTTGCACATGTACCCCATTAGTCAACATCATGTTATTGAATGATTAAGTTCACAATGTTTTATAATTGGATGACACTTGGACACCATTCCTCTTCTTCAAAAGTTACCACTTGCATGGTGGAGCATGAAAATGGCACTAAGCTGACTAATGCTAGTGAAAATTTTACAAATATGTGAAACCACCTTTGACTTTGAATGTTTGAGTGCTCGATCAGTTTTTTCCCCTCCTGAAATGCAGTCCTGTTGAGATCTACTATCTTCCAAGTGTGAAGACAACCTAATTTTATGCAGCCCGTTACTGTCAAAAGATTTCTTTTCCTGAGAAGCCTTCAAATTACTACCATTTGATCGTCTTGTAGGAAGAGCATTGTGTGTAGCCTCATTGCCGCTGTCATCCTCTGCAGATGATTCAGAAGTCCTAGTTCTTTTAGATGGAGTTTTCATATTCTCTTTATCGTTTCCCTTACTAGAGTAAGGTGAAGATATCTTGCTGCCCATGGTCTTTTGCTTCTTGGACTGGGATAATGTGTGTAGATGAACTTCTGCATAAGCCAAGAAAAATTATCCATTACATGACTGATTTTAGAAAACATAGGCATCTATTTGTACTCGTAACAACACTGAATTTGCTGCACTAAGAAGAGAATAAGATTACTGAAATATTCCAAAACTCACCTCTGTCTGAAGATTCCTGAAAATGCTTCTTATTTCTTATCGGAGCATAGCCAATTTTGTGGCAGTGGGAGAACCTGATTAAGATGGGAATGATTGAAAATTACAAGTTGGACATCAAACTGAGTCAAGTAACTAAGCCTAATGTACAGCTAAAGCCAATCAAACGAAGCTCAACATCTAGAGATAGCGTAACCAAACCAGTAATTCTTTTGCATTTGGATTAGTCGAGCCTCAAGCCTTGCAAGCACAGTTGTGCGTTCAAAACCCTGTTTATCATGAGCTGGTTCAACAAAATTGGCTTCTAACAGACCTATCAGCAGAGACAAAAAGATATTGTAAGTACACTACCATTAAGGTGCAATGAAATTTCAAAAAGAAAAAATACCTATGACTCCACGACCATGACTTCCTGCTGGATTCCAAAGCCTCCAAAATGGCTGAAGAAACAACAGAGGTTCATTAAATAAGAAAAGGAAACTAATATCAACTAATTACTACTGAGATATATATGTATAAATCCAAAATCCATAAAATTGTACAAACTGAAGTTCTGTCGAGAGATAAATAACCAACATCCAAACCTTAATAAGACGATTTTTATGATAAACATTGAACCCCTGAACATCAATATGGTGTTTTGCATCCTTCACAAAGCCAATAGTTACAACTGCAGCCATCTAATAACATGAAGATGAAAATAATTAAAAATATATACAGAGGATCAAACTTGTGTAGAAAAGAGATGTAATGAATTACATTTGTGTCCTTTGGAAGCCTATCAGCATCAGGCTGTGGTCGGTAGGTTATTTCCTGAGACAACATCATGTCATTCACTATATTGTGGTGATCAACATCTTTTTTACGTAGAATAATCCGAAATCCAGGAGGAAGTCTTAGATAGAGAATAGAGGCATAACTCTGCCAGTCAACAAGGATAACATAACCATAGTCAGGTAATCTGTATGAGGATAAAGACAATAAGCTTGTTAATACAAGTTAGATACTTGCCCTTAATGAGTGCCTGTAGGTCAGGAAATGCTTTGAATTGGGAAAATCTGAAGCCATCTGTATTTTCTTCTCCTCTCGATTGACACCTCTAAGCTGGATATCCTGCACTTATACAACAATTATTAGAACATCCTTCAGGAAAAAGAACATCTAGAGTTGATTAACAGATAGACCAAACTATAAAGAAATGGGAGGTTACTCATGTGATACGAACATGATCATCAGCATTGAAATCAAGTTCCAATAATCCTTGGTCGTCCTCCCAAAGATTGTATATTATTATGCGGGTCCCATGATCTGCCATCAGACTGAACTATAAGGTACAAAGACAACAGGTTAATTACAAATAGAAAAGCTAGCACTTCAAATATAAGCCATCATGTAAGAAATCCTTACTGCAAAATGAGCAGGAAAATTGATGAGGTTAATGATCTACCATGCAGTCATAGATATCATGTCACACATATCATATAACTAGCATAACTGGAACAGAAAGAGAAAACAAGAATGAGGAAGTTTAAATCGGACAAGCGACACAGAAAGAAGTTGTGCATCACAAGAAGTAGATGAAATTTGTACACTTGTGTTCAATCTTCCAATCCAGCTAGGAAGCCAGTGTCTGAATTTGATCATCCATAGTATCAACAAGATTCAAGGTGTTTAGTCATTGAAGTTAAGAGGTCATGAGGAATGCTATTTTGGCTGACATTCCTCCCACTTTTTGCTCCTCAAAGTTTACAATGGAAGAACCACAATCTTCCACAAGTTCCCACATCATGAAGATGTTAAAATGTCAAAATGGCCGAAAAACCTTAGTATCAAGCTTTCTATGCATGGACCAATAACAAGCAAATTAATTTAATAGAAGTATGAATGTCAGATAAGTATGGTAATTAGAGTCCACAATACAAAAAGGTAAAAAACTATTTCAGGATTGATTTTGAGCAATTCAAGTGCCAAAATTACCTGATGAAGAAGGTCAGTCTCACTTGAAAACGGAGACCATTGTACTATTGTCTCTACATTTATGTTCCATTCATCCACAGAGAGTCGTAATATTTTGTTCCATCCATGCCCTTCTTTCGCATAGTCAAGCTTTACATATAGATTCCAACAAATAAAAGGTTAGAAATGCAGGACAAGGAATATAAACCTGCACAGTAATCCTTCAAGAACTAAACACCAGCTGCATGTGTCAAACATAAAGATCCAGATTCCACAAACTGCAATCAATGTACAGATACGAGTATATGGTCAAAGAGCAGGGAAATTCTTGTGAGCCTTCGAAAAATTCAGACGAATTTGTGGCTAAGCTAAATGCCACTGATTCAATTGGCACCCACATATCTAAGAAAAGAAGATAATATTGCTGAAGAACTCCATACAAGCATAAATCAAGCAATAGAAGCATATCACAGAATCACAGCAAGGGTGAACAAATTCTTCAAGGCTGGAATCAAGAATACTATCAAATGATGCCCACAAGGCAGTGTTCCTACAATTATATTCCAGTGGAAGTTAATGCACAAAGTTATAAGCCAAGATCTTTGCTCCAGGTTACTAGTTTTGCATTTTTCAAAATCAAGGATTTAAATTGCAGACTGCATCTATAATTGTGATCCAGACCATTTTTGCAATTAGTCATCCGCATCACTTGCAATTGTTGCAATAGATTGCAACCATAGCATAACTATTTCTATAAAGCATTGAAATTTTTCGTAGGAGAGCCACAGTGACATTATCAAACAATAAGAAACTGGAATTAGATCACATATAATGATGTTCATATAGTCATTTAGTTATTACCATGGGAACCACAATATCTTCTTTCCCAGTGCTCCTCAAAAAAGTGTATGACAGCAATCCAATACTCTGTGTAGGCCTAAAAGCAACGCAAGATCATGTAGTAGCATTCAGTTGAACGAATAATAAAAATGGCAGAAAGGAGATGTAAAGCATGAGACTGATGCAAACAAAAGATAATAGATAATAAACTGAAAGTGAAAGCAAAGCCAATAGAAAAGTAGGATGGTAATAGGAACTGGTAAAGTTGCTCTTTTGTGACCATAAGGTCACAAGTTTAAGTCACAGAAACCTCTTTGTAAAAATACAAGGTAAGGTTGAGTATATTATGACCCTCCCTAAACTTCCGCAAAGCAGGGAGCCTTATGCATTGGGTACGCTGACTTTTTTTTTTTTTCATAATCCTGCCCAAAAGATAATAAGTTATAGAAACACCAGTTGGTAATATCAGTTGATTTCCTCTATACATGAGTAGTATAGCAATTAAGCACCTCCAAAATATTCTTCAAAAGGATTAAAGCTACAGCAGAAATGCCTCATTGGAGGACTCTATAATCAAGCCATTGCTTGTTTCAAGTTCCTAGAATTTTACAAGTACCACTTCCAGACTATTAATTGTGAAAATAATACACAGTTATAATTGTTAATCACACAGAGCAGAAACCTTTTTCCATCTTTTCCACAATATCTGGAGAATACTATGACATCTGCTCCCAGCCTCATGGTACTTGTCTTGAACCCATTGCCATCTGATGATGAGAGTAAACAAAATAAAAAACCTCAAAATAGGGAAATTGAAAATCAGAAAGAGCTACTCCACAATGATAGATCTTTACACTGCCCAATGGTGTTAGCTAATTTGCTTTTGGCAGAATACCCCAAAGACATGCAATGCCGCATTTTATCTGGATCCATACCACCACCATTATCTGAAGAAAAACACAAAACCTATTTCAGAAAATAGAATAAGCTCCTGAAGAGCTGCTTGTAAATTGTAATAAGTATGGAAAATAGTGTCCACGGTGTTAGCAATAGAAAATTTAGAACTTATAAAACTTCACCTTCTATCAACAGCATTTTGCTACCATCCTTCTTACTTGTAATCACGTCTATATTGACATACGTAGCTCCATTGTACACCTGAAATCAAATGAATAAACCATCACATAATACCAAGAGAAATTTTCATCAGCAGCATAATGATTTTCTCCAGAAGTAGTACCTCATCCAATGAATTGTCTAAAAGTTCAGCAAAAGCTGCAAATCAAAGCAATACGTAGTTTAGAAACTAAAAACTCAGATCAACCAAGGTCGAACTTCTTACTACCAATTACCAAATCATTCAATCTAAGAGATCAACTATAAATGTTTACCACCAAGCGCCCACTTATGACTTGTTGCATTTGAGTGTAGAAACTTTGGATGAACTCTGACATGATCCATGCCACCTATATATTTTTTAAAAGTAAGAACGCAGGCTCATTTAGTCATTAGACAATACAAACACAAATGCATGAGCATTCTCAGGTCACAGAAACCATGAACCGACATTCAAAGCAAAACTAAAAGAAGCCGATGAATTTCGAACACATAAATTGCAAGATAAAGAGTTGACAATTCTGTCATAAAGAACGACATCTTTTAAATTCCCATGCAAACTGAAAATCAGTTTCTTGAGAGTTTGAAATTAATAGTCAAAGGAGCAATTAATTTCCAAATTAAAGGATTACCGGAATTTAAACCCCAATCACCAGAAGGAGCACCCTCGTAGTCACCAGCTTTCCAAAACTGCTTACAACTCTGGGTAGCCACACTCACGCTCCCATTCGCCGCAGATGTTGCGAGCGGTATCACCTCCACCGCCGCCAACGGCGGCGGAAGCGGAGCTAGAAACCCTACCGGAAACACCACTCCAAATTCGTCCGACTTCCTTCTCGAGCCTCCGTCCCCGGTAAACGAGCCTCCTTCAAAGAAACCATCGTGGACAATCTCATCATCAGAGTCCGACTCGCTGCTGCTACTGGTGCTGCTGTTATCACTAAGTTCGATGACATCGACGGATACTTTTGCATTGTTCGGACCCGGCGTTTCCGACGCTTCTAGAATCTCCTCCTTAACACGAAAGTCCATAGCGCAAACGAAATAATCCAAAAATAGCAACTCAACGGTTATAGTCTAGCAAGTTTGAATAGCTAATTGCAGAAACCGTCTATTCTACGAAGCTCGATGGTCTAAAAGATTTCGCCGGCTAGAGTCCTCCGCAATTGGCGGTTGTCACCTTTTGAGCTCCTGCTCCGACGGTTAAACTAACGGCCTTATTTAATGGCCTTTTAGGTATAGTAAATATTATTGCACGTTTAAGACGAAAGTTTAGGATAGAAAGAACCTAATAAAATTGAGGAAGAGGGTTTATATTACATATTATTTTATTTTAAATAATAAAAATTTTAATTTTAAAAATTTAGAATGAAATGTAAAATAATAAATAATTTTATATTTTTTTATTTGATAAATTTTTTATTTAAATTATATTATATTATCAATTTGTCTATTTTTTAAATAATAGTTTATTAATATTATATTTATTACTATTCTATTAATAAAATAGAAGTTGAGAGGTCACCCGCGCGACTTGAATTGCAATATTCGTGATACCATTTGCTAGTTTAGTGTCTCTTCGGTTTAGTTTTTGGAGGGTAAATAAGTACTTTTTATCGTAAAATTTTTAAGAAAAATGAGTGTTTGGCTGTAAAATAAAAAAGTATTTTTTAGTAGATATAATTTTTTTGATAGCTAAAATACAACTTTTTAAAAAACTCAAATTTGGAGCTTCTCAGAAAAGTACTTTTTCAGGTAGATTTTTCAGATCAAGTAATGAGTCTATTTTTCAATCCCTTTTATCCTTATGTTTATACATAATTCCCACAATACTTACAAACACATCTTTACGTTTATTTTGAGATTTATATATTATTATTTGACTTTTTTATATGTTTTAATATTTATTTTTATATTAGTTTTAATTATGTTATAATCCATACAAAAAATTTGGTTAGATATATTTTTATTTATGCTTCGTATGGTTTAAAATTATATAATAATTAATATATTGTGCTTTACATATTGTTTAATATATTTTAAATAATATTTATATGCATAAATAATTTTTATTACAAAATAAAATATAGTTAAAATTAAAAGTGCTTTTTATTTTTATATTGCCAAACAGTCTATTGTATGAAGCTCTTTCAAAAAAGCTCTTTTTTAAATGACAATCAAACAGTCAATTAGCTTTTTAGAAAAGTTCTTATGAGAAAGCTCTACTGACAAAAGGTCTATTGATATAAGCTCACCCAAACAAGCACTTAGTCGTGTTCTGTTGGAATACTATCTAAGCAGTGGCATTTCGGTGCAAAAGAAACCTAATGATTAAAAATTAATCGATTCAGTCAATTTAATTATAAAAATATTGAATCGTTTAAATTTTTAGTTTAATTTTTAATTTTTAATTTGATTTATTTTAATAACTCTTATTATTAAAAATTGATCAATTAATTAATTAGTAGATCAATTTGATAAATTAATGAGTTTTTAAAAACTAAAATTAATTAATTAATTTTCATTTAACATTCTCTTTTTTCAATTTAACTTCAAATTAAGGACAATCTCTTTCAATATATTTCAAATTCTTTAATTTTATTTAATCTTTAGCCGGTTTTATGAACGTTTAATTTTTCTTAAAACTTTTAAACCTTAAACCTTTTGTGTTTCGGGTTTAACTAACAGTCCAGTTTTAAATCATTGAAAAAACCCCATCGAGAGTTGAAATTTCTTGATTTTTGATCTTTTGACATTTCTCAATTTAGGGACAAATTTTAAATTTTTTAATCTTTTAATTAACTTTTTAAAATTTTTTACAATAAAATTTTTTACAAACAAATAAAAAATACATTTTATTTAATTTTTGATGAAGTGGATAATAAATAGACATTTGTGTGATATTAATTAGATACATCACATCAACAAAAATAACATTTTACTTAATTTACATAAGTTCTAAAAATTTAGGCATTAAGTTGAAATTTTTTAAAAAATTGCAATAAATTAAAAAAGTCTTGAAAGGTTAGACACGTTTAAATATATTATCCTTTAGAAATAATTAATTGAGTGGTAAAATCATCCTTTATCAAGTTTGAACAAAAGATAATATTTTTATGTAAAAAATAATAAGTAGAGTAAAATGTATTAAATCCATGATTTTGTATGAAGTTTCCAATTTTAGATGCAATATGAATACTTACAAATTCATTTACTTATTCTTTTTTTTCTGTTTTTATAGTTTAACAAACTTTGACAAGTTCAATTCTCACGAGTCTGTTTAGAGATTCTTGGCCCAAATCTTCCGCCCAACACTTCCCTAACGTATATGGCTTTTCAGTGGGGACCAGATCTCTTATTTTAGTTATAGTGTTTCTATCATATTCTATTAAATCTCACCTATATATTTACGTGAACCCCACATAATATATAAATAAGATTTAATAAAACATGATTAGAACAAAGTAACTGGAACAAAGGATTTGAAGTGCATTTAGTGTACTAGGAGGACTCTTTGAATTGGTCAAGTTTTAATCTTGTCGATTTGAGTTTATGATTAAGTGATTTATTATTCTTATTCTTATTATTATTATTCTTTTTGTAATGACTTATTTGAAAACGATCTAGAAGGGGGGTTGAATAGATCTTTTAAATTTTTCGTGAATTGTTACAAAACAAAAAATTAAAACACATAAGACAAACAAAAACAAATCGAAATATAACAGAGTAGAGAAGAGAGGAAAACACAATATTTATAGAGGTTCGGTGCT
>JANQAP020000226.1:94651-106006 GCA_026874005.2 Erythroxylum coriaceum | reverse complement strand
AACTTCCTGAAATTATTTCTTAACCATTTCTTTAAGTTTTATTATTATCAAAACATAGAAGGATTTAATTTGTCAACTTCCATTGGTCCAACATTATTTGATTTTTTTACTTTTCTATCTTCACTGTATTATGTGGTTTATTACTTATTTTATATTTTATTTATTAAGTAATCATTTATTATTTATTTTTATTTAAGTCATTCGAAAATGATCTCTCTACTAGTTAAAGATAAAGATACATACCATTAGACCTCTCCAAATTTCGTATATTAGCGAAATTTCTCAAAATTGAATAAAGTTTACACTTATTTTGATAAAAATTGTATGAATCTCACTAATCATGAAAAATTAAGTCAAATTTGTTAAAAATAAAGAATTAAATTATTTTTAATTGAATTGAAAATTCAAGAATAATATACTAAATTATTTTTTTACTAAAATTAAGATTAGGATGAAATAATCAAATCTACTTATTCAAATAATCAGAATTAATTATTTTTAATTGAACTGAAAATTCAAGATTAATTTACTAAATTATTTTTTTACTAAAATTAAGATCAGGATGAAATAGTCGAATCTAATTACAACTTACAGGCTCATTACTCACTACTGTACTATACAATCGATAGTACTTCTCATGATAGTACATTATGATACCGAAATCCTTTTGATTAATGTTTTAAAACCAGTAATTTACTTGTTTTCACATATCCGAAACCAAGTATACCATACCAAAACTTATATTGGTTTTGTTATTGATGTAAATATTGAATATTATTTTTACACTATTTAAAATTTAATTATTATAATTAAAATTGAAAAATATTTTAAATTTTAACTTAATAATTATCTTTTTTAAAATAACCCACAGCATTAGAAAGCATGGCTTAACATGTAGAGTGGTATCCTTAATTTTGATTACGTATGGTAAGAATTAATTATTGTGTAAAAATAGAGTCTGCATAAACAGCAGGACCACAATAGTTAGCCTTTGAAAACAGATAGGCCAATATGTTTTACCAATTTAGGTGATTCACATTTTCTTTAATGATTTTTCTACGTTTGAGAAGTATATATACTAATAAAGCAAACACACGCAAGAGGATGTAAATTATATGTGACTTGAAAATTTTTGCAAATTACTGACGATAGGAACCTGTTAAACTTTAAAATGAAAGGAGCCTATTAAAATTTAAAATGAAAGGAGCCTCTTGTAAATTGAAAACAACAAAAACTATAGCGCGAAAATTTAAATTTAAGGAAAAAGAAAAAAGATGCGGCTAATTTATACTGGTTCAACTTATAACCAAACTTACGTCCAGTTCCCAAGTATCTAACTTGAATATTTCACTAAATTCTCCAAGCAGTAATTTGACGAGTCTTTCCAAGCTCATAATTACATATTTTTCATGGTTCTCCAACCTTCCAAACTAGTAGTATTTAACTAGCCTTTACAAGCTCTCAAGAAATGAAAGTGAGTTTTGCTCAATATGAGCTTCAAAGAATATCGATCTCTCTCAATAGAGGGTTTTTACTTTCTCAGGCGCAAAGGGTTTGATAATGATATGACTTTCGAGAGTATTGATGCTACTAATGAATTTTAGGAAATTTGATATTAATGCAGTAGCTCTTCCTTAAATAAGAGTTCTCTTCAACTAGTCGTCGCTTCAATTATATCAGTAACTGACTAAATTTGCTTTGAGTCTTCTAAAACAACGTAACTTCGATATCACCTGTGACAATATCTTCAAGTATTCAGACGTTAAGATAAATATTTGACTATATCTCAGAGCCAACTATCGAATCAGGTGAATAAAAGCATCCTTTGTCTGTACAGAGATGATAAGAGTTTATCCATTTCGGATTTTACAGAACAGCTTCTAATAGTCCAAATAAGGTCGTTAAGATGGTTCATGCAAAATAGGAATTGTTAAATGTTCTTCATCTAAACAAATAACGAAGTTATATAACTCCCTTTTTTTATATCGTTATCTTTTTGAATAAATGAGATATTCCAATTAAATAAATTTGAATTTTAAAATGTAACTAAATATTATTAATTGTTATCATCAAAATCATTAATTTTAAAAACTTTAAGCTAACAAGCTCCCCCTTTTTGACAATGACATGCAATAATAGATATATTTTTCAAAGGATTTAAGTAACAACGAAGGATTTCAAAAATTCCATGTACTCTTTATATGTAAATCCTTACTATCTACCATGATTAGAAGGAGCATTTTGTTTAAACTTAGCATATGAATATTAAGTATCTATCAACAAATATTAGGCATATCATAAGAGCATTTCGACAATATATCATTTCAACAACATAGGCAAGTTCATCAACTGATCAACATATTCCACATTTCAAAATTATCAAAATAAAAGATTAGCAATATCAAAGCAAAAATATTGAAGTAAAAATATATCTCTTTTACTCTCCCCTTTGTCATTATCAAAAAAAGGGGTAAGATCATAATAAAGTAAGCAAAATAACCATGCAATTATAAAAGAGCACAAATTCAAATGTAAGAATCATTAATAGAAGTTATTGAAAAAAACGTTAAAGAAAGTATGTTCTTTATCAGAAATATTCCTTGAGGGATTCAATAAGGGTTTTGAGAAGAATCTGCATATCATATGATCTTGCATTCTGTTTATCTGACCACTCATCTGTTCCTAATTGAGTTGAATATCCCTCAGTTGTTGTTGAAGGACCATATTGGTTGCATCTTGAGGAGTGACAGGAGCATGTTTCTCTAGAGCAGGACCCAAGCCATCTGCTATCCTTTCAGTCTTATTCTCCACCCACACATTATCTTTCAGCTTATACCCAAATTGAAATGGAATTGATGAATAAAATTTAACAGCCCCGTACCTTTCCAAATTGTCAAAAGACACATCATCATAGGCAAATATCTTGGTAAACATCATCTCATATGGCAAGCATCCAGTAATGTTCTTATAATTGCCCTTGTCCAACATAAAGCGCATAATCATGGCTGGGAGGTTCATTCGGTTACCTTTTAACAAATTGTAGACAACATATGTGTCCAGTAGACTGCATCGTTCAGCCGGACTACTTCTTAGAAAGATTAAAGTTGTGGATAGTGATGTAAGGCATTGTGGCAGTACATCCAACTGTCTACACCAAGGTCTACCATCTTGTGTATTCTTAGTGTGAAGATAAATAAATTCCACAATTTCTCCCAAATTAAGATCAACCACATCCCATTTATAACAAGGGAAATTAGTTCTGCCTATGGGAGCTATATCTAACAAGTTTCCCAAAATTTCTTCAGTAAGCAAAATTTCACATTCACGCACCCAAGATATAATTGCCAACTTTCCATCTATAACTTCCTTTTTCATATATGTATAAAATGAACAAACCAACTCATCACAGACAGTCTCATTCAAGCTTAAGAAATTATGCCATCCAACAGAGAGAAAGTAAGGGAAAATAGGAATACTGATGTTATCAAACAACAGAGGAGGCAGAATGCGCCCAGCTACCACCTTTCATTTCTTGTAACGCATTTTGTATTGCTTTAGCTTCCATCGATTGAAACATTTTTGGAGGTGTCGAAGGCTCTCCTTTCTATTGTACAGAAATTTTCCTTTTATTGGATCTTTGGCCTTAGGAATTTCTTTAAAGAGATATTCTTCCCGAATGATAGGACCTTCTTTTGATTCTTCACGAATAGGAGCCTTGCCTTTTCTTATTTCTTCTCTCTTTCTTTTTAAAGATGCTTCTGCTTGTATTAGTTCATCGACAAGGCTCTTTTCTTTTTTAACTATAGGCTCTCTCACAGCCTGCACTATACCTCCTCTAGTTCATGGTCATCTGACCAAACGAACTGGTTCTTCTTCTGAATCATTATTAGAGATGATCCAACGTTCTCCAGACAGACTTGGAATGGTCCAGGTCGAGGTGTTAATGATGGACTAGGTGAAGAGATTTTAAGAGTTGGAATAGGCTTATGCTTTGGTGGTGGTGAAGGTGAAAGTGAAGGTGAAGGAATAAACAAAGGAGAGAAGGATCTTGAAAATGGAGAAGGAGAGAGGAATCTTACCTTTCTCATCAAATCCCCCTTACTATAAATTCTCTTTACAAGAGTATGCTCTTCTTCACGAGAAGATTCTTTTTCTTCCTCTTCTTCTTTTTCTTCTTCCTCTTCTAACGAGCTAGGGTTTGTGTCGTTAGAAACTGGACTTTCTTCATCAGACTTAGAATCATGTTTTCGTTTGGTCTTTAATTCATGGTGTTAAGTAGATAAATCGAAAGCTGATTCTTTTAGTGGTGATGATGAATGAATATTCTTCTTCTTTGTCCCATATGTATATAAGGGTGTCTTCTGTTTGGATTGCTCTAAAATTAAGGCCTTTTTATAGAAGAAACAACAATAGGTTCAGAATAGGTTTTTTATGTTTCTGGTGTAGGTGACCTAAAAGGTTCAAAATCAAAGGCTTCAGAAGCTTGTTCGTGGCATAGGGTTTTGCTATGGCTAGTATTGGGTTCAAAGATTTCTTTTGTCCCTTTGATTTTGTTTGTGTCATTTTCAAAAACAAAGGATGCTAGAAATTTCTTAAGATATTTGAGAAAGAAGGAGTTTGAATGTTATGAGACAGAATGAGCTTCAAGGGACTACGAAGATAAGATGTAGGAAGGAACCGTTTCAAAGTATGCTGAACGATTTCTAAGAGTGGGTTTCGTGTGAAGATGAAAGAGCGCATACGTTTCCAGAGGTGTGATCATTTCCGTATCTTCTGTCAGTCTAACAGTACTACGCTCGTGTTTTTAAAAACCAAAATGACACCGTTTAGTAACTGCAATTTCTGAATAATGTCACTCTTCCTCATTTAAATTGATAGGAGCCTTCTATGTAGCACATTAGAAGAAGCCTGTTAATATCTGCAAAAAAAGTAGCATAAAATCTTTGAACAAAGTTAGATGTCTGATAATCTGCACATACCAAACTCTTTTCTTAATAAACAAAATCTATCTTCTGAAAGTGGCTTAGTAAAGATGTCAATTACTTGATTTTCAGTATTAACATGCAATAATTCAATTGTTCCTACTAAAACATGATCTCTAAGAAAATGATGTTCCTACTAAAACATGATCTCTAAGAAAATGATGTTTAACATGCAATAATTCAATTGGAATATGAATAAAGTTTAGAGAAAAATCTTGGAGTTGATGTTTCATCCCCAAAATTTGAGCACAACAGCTAGCGGTTGCTATATATTCTACTTCAGTTGTAGAAAGTGCTGTGCAATTTTGTTTCATACAGGACCAAGAGACTAAACATCTACCATGGAATTGACAATAACCATTTATGCTTTCCCTGTCAACTTTATCACTTGCATAATCTGCATCACAGTAGCTAACTATGTTAAATGAATCTGTTTTTGGATACTATAGTCCAAAGTCCATAGTTTCAAGAAGATAATGAAAAATCTTCTTGACTGCTTGAAGGTGGCTTTCTTTAGGATTTGACTGAAACCGTGCACAAAGACACACACTAAGTATAATATCTGGTCTTGAGCTTGTAAGATATAGAAGTAAACCAATCATTCCTATGTATTTGTTTCATCAATAGCTTTGCTTGCTTCATCCTTATCAAGCTTAGTTCTAGTATACATCAGAGTTCCTATAGGTTTAACATTTTCATAATGATATTTCTTTATAAGTTCCTTTGTGTACTTGTCTTAACTGATTAAATTCCTTTTTTTGTTTGCTTGATTTGTAACTCAAGGAAGAAGGATAATTCACCCATCATACTCATTTCAAACTCCCCCTATATTAAAGTTGAGAATTCTTTACAGAAAGATGGATTAGTAGCACTAAATATTATGTCATCAACATATATTTTGAACTATAAGTAAATCATTTTCCTTTTTTTTATAAATAAGGTTTTATCTACCTTTCCTTTTGCTCAAGCAGGAAGTTTCTTAACCTGTCATACCATGCTCAAGGAGCCTGCTTTAGACCATACAAAGCTTTTGTTGATTTCATTACATAATCTAGATGGTTTGCGTCCTCAAATCCTGGACTTTGCTTAACAAACACTTCTTCATTAATATATCCATTTAAAAAAGCACTTTTGACGTCTATTTAAAACAATTTAAAAATTCTATAGCATACAAAAGCAATTAAAATTTTGATAGACTCCAGTCTAGCAATAGGAGCATAACTCTCATCAAAATCAATACCTTCCTGTTGGTTATGACCTTGAGCTACAAGTCTAGCTTTATTTTTACCACCTTACTGTTTTTGTTAAGTTTGTTTCGAAACATCCAACGAGTTCCAATGATTGACTTGTTTTGTGGATAAGGTATCATATTCCAAACTTGATTCCTTTCAAACAGGTCTTGTTCATCTTTCATTGTTGAAGTCCAGTTTTCATCAGCAAGTGTCTCTTCAAAAGTTTTTGGTTTTAGTTGTGAAACAAAGGCAACATAATTGTTTTTGAAGGATTCTCTTATTCTAAGTCCTTCTGAAGGGTCTCCCAAAATATACTGAAGTGTATCAAGACCTCTCCATTCTCTTGATTTCCTTCTACTAGGAGCATCTGGTGTCCTTTCTAATATAGGAGTCTGTTGAGCTGTACTTGGAGAAGGAGCCTTCTTTGTCCTAGCTTCCGAAGGACCTTCTTGATCTTGTGAATCTGAAGGCACTACTGGTGCAGTTTGAATTTGTGGCGTATCATTACGAATCAAAGGATGCTCTTCATCATCTGAATCAATAATTGTTGTTGAGGGTAATGCTTCATCAAATACTACATATATTGATTCTTCTATCCTCTTAGTTCTTTTGTTGTAGACTCTAAATCCTTTGCTAACAGTGTTGTATCTCAAAAATATAGCTTCATATGATCTTGTATCAAATTTGCCAAGATTGTCCTTACCATTATTCAACACAAAATACTTGCAGCCAAAAGCTCAAAAGTAGGCAACATTTAACTTTTTTCTTTCTACAAGTCATAAGGGATCTTTTTGAGAATATGTCTTATAAGACCTCTGTTCAGAATGTAATAAGCAGTAGACATGGCTTCTACCCAGTAACCATGAGATAGATCACTTTCACACAACATGGTTCTGGCCATATCAGCAAGAGTCCTGTTTTTTCTCTCAACAACTCCATTCTTTGTTGAGGAGTCCTTGGACATAAAAATTTGTGAGTGATATCATTATCATCACAAAAATCTTTAAATTTTCAATTATCAAATTCTCCTCCATGATCACTACGAATTAAAGAAACGCAGTATCCTTTTTTAATATGAATTTTTTTGCAAAACTTCTCAAAATTTCAAAAGCATCATCCTTATTTGTTAGGAAATAAACCCATGTAAATCTAGAATAATCATCTATTATAACATAATCATAATGTTTAGCACCAAAACTGTGAGTTATAGTAAAACCAAATAAATCCATATGAATAAGCTCAAGTGGTTGGTTAGTAGATACAACATTTTTGGATGGAAAGCTACTTCTAACTTGTTTTCCTTTTAAGCATGCTTTACAAACCTGATTATTCTCAAAGTTTAAATTTGGTAGACCTCTTACTAATTCATTCTTGGATAATTTTGATAAAATGCTCATGCTAGCATATCCAAATATTCTATGCTAAATTAATGAGTCCTTATCTAGAGAAAACAAAACACTTAACATTTTGAAAAGACAGGTCTTTCAGTTGAGCACAATATATATTATGATTTCTAGGACCAACAAACATAATGTTATCGTTATCGTTATCGTTATCATTATCAATTATTTTGCATGAGATACATAGAATGTGACTCTATATTCTTTATCACATAACTGACTTACACTCAACAGGTTATGTTTCAAACCATGAATATAGAGAACATTTTCAATAGAAGTAGAGTCCGAGGCACCAATTTTATCAATTCCAGTGACCTTTGCTTTGTTTTTGTATGTAAAGACAACATTATCTCCATCTTTGCTTTCAATATAGTTGAAGTGTGATATTTCACCTATCATGTGTCTTGAACATCCATTTTTAACTATCCATTGATTTTCTCTTATCACTGTTCTGAAGCATATCTATAGAATGTATTATCTCAATTTAGGTACCCAAACTTTTCTGAGTCATTTTAGGTTAGTAGTCTAACCTTTTGGTCTCCAAACACATCTATCAGCTAATTTCTTCACTTTAATAATTTTACAAGAGTGACTAATATGTCCCTGTGTGCCATAGTAAAAGCATAAAATAGATGAATAAGAGTTACTGTCATTTTTTTCATGCAACAAGTTACTGCCTTTTCAATTATGGCTACTGCTGTTTCTAACAAAGAAATTCTTGTACAACTTAATATTATTATCTTCATCATATCCTATCCATATCTTATTAAAGAAACCTTTACCATTATCAAGTAATGCATCAAGGTTATTCTTTCCATCAACAAAATTAAAAATATTATTTTCTAAAGATATGATTTTTCTAGCAAATTTCTCTTTTTCAAGTTCTAGTACAACAACATTTTCTTCTAATTGTTTTACTTTTTCATAATCATTCTCAAGCAATGCATTTTCTAACTGAGCCACTTTTTGTTCCAAAATTTTTTTTGGATACCTTTTGCTTGTAATCATTTTCAAGACATATATTCTTAGGCAACAAGTTCTTATTCATTGATTCTAATGATTTAATTTTATTTTCAAAGATACATCGTTGTTTTTAGACTTCTCCACCTCTTTGAAATATTGTACAGTTAATTTTTTATATTGAGCATACAATTTATGATGTACATCTCGTAATTCATCAAATTCAATATCAAAGTCAGAACAATATACCTCATCTTCTCCTAAATCAACCATAAGACAAACGTTGCTTACTTCGTAGGACTTTTCTTCATCAAAATTTTCAAAATCTTCATCAGACCAAGCTACAGTCATCGTTTGTTTTAGAGGTCTTTTATTTTCAGTTTTGTCCTTTTGAAGAAGAAGGAGACATTCCGATCTATTGTGTCTAGGCTTCTTGCGGCGATCACTTATAATTTGAGTATTATGTGGATTACTACTACTGTCGCTACCTTTTAATAGGAACTTATTGTTTCCAGTTTTCTTATTTCCTTTTCTTTTCTTTATCAACTTCTTTTTGTAAAAGCGTGCATATTTTTTGACAATAAAATTGAATTCATTATCTTCATCTATCTACAACTCAGTGTCGCTTTCATCACTGTTGGATGGAGCTGATTCATCAACAGCTTTCAGAGTCATTACTTTTCTGTAGGAGGATCCTTCATCTCGTCTAAGCTCTGTCTTATGGATCATCAAGTTTCCTTTTAGCCAATCAAGTGAAATAATATTTAAATCCTTTGCAATTTCTATAACTGTCACTTTAGGTCCCCATTCCTTATCTTTGTTACGAGCTCATCATTGGGATATATCTTTCCCAAATTCTTCAAGGCTATGATGAAGTTATTGAATCTTCCAAAGGATTCGTCTATGTTTTCTCCCTGTTTCATGCTAATAGTTTCATATTGATGCATTAAAAGACTTATCCTATGTTTCTTTACCTCATTTGTTCTTCAAAAGTAACCTGAAGTTTGTCCCACATTTCTTTTAGTGTAAAACAGTAGAATATCTTTTCATATTCTTCTGGAGAGAGTGCACGAATCAGATGATGTCTTGCTTTAGCATTCAGCTGTGCATTTCTTCTATCAACATCAATCCATAATTCTATATCATCAGTAGCAAGAGATGTAACTCCCATTTTGACAGCTTTTCAGATTTCAATATCCACATATTGGAGATAAATTGTCATTATTTCCTTCCAATAGGAATAATTATTTCCATTAAAATAAGAGGGCTTTGTGACATATTGTCCTTCAAGACTTCTTAACTTATTTTTCATAATCTATCTCGTGCTGTAAAATACAATAAATGTAAAACCTCGCTTTAATACCAAATGATAAAGCAAAACACACATAAGAGGGGAGTGACTTATGTATGACTTGAAAATTTTTGCAAGTTAATATCAATTCGTATAAACAATAGGAGCCTGTTAAACTTTAAAATGAAATGAGCCTATCAAAATTTAAAATGAAAGGAACTTCTTGGAAATTGAAAACAACAATAACTATAACGCGAAAATTTAAAATATAAGAAAAGAGAAAGAATGACACAACAAATTTATAAGAATAAAACAACAAATTTATACTAGTTCGGCTTATAACCAAGCCTACGTCTAGTTCCCAAGTATCCAACTTGAGTATTTCACTAAATTCTCTAAGTAGTAATTTGACGAGCCTCTCTAAGCTTACAAGTACATATTTTTTAAGGTTTTCCAACCTTCTACACTAATAGTATTTAACTAACCTCTATAAGCTCTTAACAAATGAAAGTGGGTTTTGCTCAATATAAGCTTCAAAGAATATCAATCTCTCTCAATAGAGGGTTTTAACTTTCTAAAGTACAGAGGGTTTGATAATGATACGACTTTCAAGAATAATGATACTACTGATGAATTTCAAGAAATCTGATGTCCCATGTGAATGCAGTAGCTCATCCTTAAATAGGAGTTTTCTTCAACTAGTCATTGCTTCAATTATATCATTAACTGACTGAATCAACTTTGAGTCTTCTAAAACAACTTCAATATCATTTTTGACAATATCTTCAAATATCCAGACGTTAAGATAAATATTTGACTATATCTCAGAGCAAACTATCGAATCAGGTGAATAAAAGCATCCTTCGTCTGTACAGAGATTATAGGAGCTTATCCATTCTGGATTTTGCGGAAAAGTTTCTAATTTTTCAAATAAGGTCGTTAAGATAGTTCTACATAATAGGAATTGTTAAATGTTCTTTATCTAAACAAATAACTAAGTTATGTAATCCTTTTTTTATATCGTTATCTTTTTAAATAAACGAGATAATCCAATCAAATAAATTTGAATTTTGAAATATAACTAAATATTATTGATTGTTATCATAAAAATCATTAATTTAAAAAGTCTTAAGCTAAAATATACAAGTAAAATAATAATTAAAAAGTTAGGCGTCAAAACCACGTTATTTTGAGAATAAATATAGTTGGAGCTAGTTAAACGGCAAAGAGTATCAAAACACAAAATGTTGTGCTTGCTCAATGATTTTGTCTCCCCCACCGCCCCACGTGGCCCTAGGCTTCACTTCTCTTCTCTTTTCAACTGGCAGAGTCAAAACGTGCCGATTTGGACGAGCTTATATCAGTAGAGTTTTTCTGAGAAGAGCTTTTCTAAAAAGCCAGTTGATTGTTTGGCTGTCAATTAAAAAAACAGCTTTTTAAAAAGAGCTTCATACAGTAGACTGTTTGGCAACATAAAAATAAAAAGCACT
>JANQAP020000226.1:54273-65486 GCA_026874005.2 Erythroxylum coriaceum | reverse complement strand
AATTACATCTAAAAGGACCAATGTTATGAATATTGTACTGGTCCTAGTATCGGATTAAGTTCTATTATAGTACTGTAACGATACTGGTTAATACTTGATACTATTTCAGATAATTTTTTAAATTTATGAAATTTTTTTTAAAAAGTACAAAATAGTCCATTGCTATAATATAATATATGCTTTATACATGCAAGGTAATCAACACTGTAATTTGCCATTTGGAGTGATTAAATTTAGACATATATGTAGTTTATCACTTGAACTCTTTAACATGAATAATATAATTATTATCAATCGAATATAACTATTGTAAGTTAATTAGCTTAATTTCTTAAACTCTAAAAATTAGCTTAACTAATCAATTTTAGTATCATGAAACTACAAATTCAAATAAATGAGAAAATTTCTCAATGCATTGTTTCTAATATTCTCACTACCAAATATCACGAAACGAGGCAAACAAAAATCGTGCCTTCAATTCAATTAAACCAGAACCAGAAAAATATCATTCAATTTCAATCAAACTATTCACAAATCACAAATTCAATTAATAATCACAATTCAATTTCAACCCATTCACAATCACAAGTGCAATTCAGGAGCAGAAAAATAAATTGAAATACACCCAAAAAATCATAATGTCAACTTAGGTGGGTCGGTCGAGTGAAAAACTATATTTGAAAAATCTGGCTTTAGATATGGGTTGGTAGTGATGGTGGTGGACTGCGGATGCGTGGACAGGTGGAGGAGAGGAGAAAGAGACGGTAAGCAGCCAGTGAAGAGGAGGGAGAGCAGAGAAGCGATGAGAAGCACGCGAAGCCACGAAGGGAGGAGAGGAGAGGAGGGAGAGCCGGGGAGGTAGTGAGCAACAGGCGAAGTCGTGTAGGGAGGAAGCTGTTAAGCGACCGTTTCACCACAAAAGCTTAAGCTATTGTCTTAAGCTATTGTGTGAGACCAATTTAATTAGTTTTATATATTCACTAATACATCCCCTCAAGTGAAAGTCTTTTGGGCTTGAAACTTGCACAGGCTCACTCTACCTTGTACTGAATTAATTAGATGAGAAATAGGTGGGTGGTAGGATTTAAACTCACGATCATTTGGTCACAGAGGCTCTGATACTATATTAAACGACCGTTTCACTACAAACACTTAAGTTATTGTGTAAGACCAACTTAATTGGCTTTATATATTTAATAATAAAAGCTTGGGTGGAGACTGGAGAAGTAGATCACAGGCAGATGGAGGAGGCTCAGATGGGGAGGTGTGGTGGAGAGACGTCAGCGGCGACAGTGAGGGCGAGGAGTGAGAAAAACGGCTGTGAGTGATAGAGTGTGAGAGAGAGAAAAAAACGAGAGAGGAGAGAGAGGAGAAGTGCGACCGTACAAGTGAAATCAACAGAATAACTATAATTTCATTGAATTTCTGAGTTAAGTTCATTTTTATAATCGAAATTTAGGTTAAATTTGATTCGATCAACTTGAATCAAAACTTGAAAATTTTTAAAACGTGTAAACTTAGAAAAGCATACATTTAATCAGACGACCCAAACCAGATGAAACTCATATGTAAACCTTAAAAGTATTGCCAAGCCCCGCACGCTGCTGCTAATCATGAATCGCAATAATTTAATGTCAAAGAAATTCAAATTCCATGATTTACCCTTCTTGGAAAATTAAAATCAATGTACTAAAATTTTAATTAAATTAAATATTGTATTTTAAAAATCATGAGAATTAACTAAAGGATATACTTTGATATATTAAGATTATAATTTTAAATATTTAAAAATGAATTGATGTATAATTTTAAAAAATAAACTCTTGGTGGCTACATGGGAAATGGAAATGAACTTATACAGGAATAGAAAGGACAGAGGACAGCCATGACAGGGACAGGTAACAAATGATTGAAACTTATCATACGTAGCTTGTTGCAATGAACTAGTTCCAGGACCAGTACAGGAAACAGTTTCATTTCATTTAAACATGGTGTCAACAATTTTGTCTTCTCTGCATAATCTACCGATAGGTCATGGCTTGTGGTAGGCCACTGGCCGAAGAACCAAAACATTAGACCATGCCAGCTAAAGTTAACAAAATAAATCAAATAAAAAAAATAAAACCGAACCGATCAAAGACTTTTACAGTTAAACTACTTAAACCGATTAAATTTTTTAATTATTAATATTTAAAATTCCAAAATTCAATTGAGATAAAAGATTTACACCTTAAATTGAATAAAGAAAATTATTAGTTTTTATATAAAAGAAAGTGCAGTCGACAATTACATCTAAAAGGACTTACAAAAGGGGCGAGGAAACTGAAAAAAAGATAGAAAAGAGCTACTTAAGTTAAGATCAGCTAAGTAAGCAGTTGATGAGAGCACTAATATGGTACAAACAAACTCCATTGGGTATTCTTATCTCGGAAACAGTCTAACAGGTCCAAATGGCGATTCTGGCATATAGTCAACAGGTTAGTGCTCAAACAACCCTGAGAGATCATATCTTCAGACCACACATACCTCCTGTTCAGTAACCCTCAAAAATAAAGTATCTGCACATTTTGATTGACTACAAATCATCATCGTCACCGTCCTTGTCTGCGTTCTCTTCTGCCTCTTCTCCTTCATCATCATCATCATCATCAGACATGTTATTTATTACCTCTGTGATTATATCCTTAACCTCCGCCTTTCTATCCATTAGATCCACCCTGAAGTGAGTACCTAAACAAAATCATACATTTAATGATTAGTAAAGTTGAATTGAAACCATAAATGTTATATCTAATGGAAGATAGATAAAACATAACTCATACCAAGTTGTCTGAGAATATCGGACAAAGTTGCCTGCAGATTGACACAGAGAATTTAAAAATGGTGAAACTACACAAAAACTTTAGTAGTGATCCAGACCATGTAATTTCTACTTACAGTATTGAAATCTACTTCCTTCAGAATCTCTACAACAACAGCATGCATTTCCTCTCTGCTGGGCCCGGCCTTTGTCTTCTTGCTAGATTTAACTTTTCCTGTTTTAGGTAGAAAGATTTATGAGGTCAAATATTAATTGCACATTGATTCGTGTAAACAACAAAAGGACGAGCACCTTTAGGTAGGAAATTCAACCAGAATCCTTAAAACCAGAATGCAAAAATTAATGCACTAGGTGAGATTACTATGCATGGCAGATTGAAGTATATAATCAATATAAAAAAAGCTGCCTTAGGGAAATCCAACAATCCCCTATCACCAGAATGCAGAAACTGATCGAATAGATGAAACCCATCACCAATCAATGACTATTATTTGTTCCAAAATAAAGGAAGAATTACACGACGTGAATCACATGAACCACGAGCACTTTTAGGTAGAAAATTCAACCACAATCCTTAAAACCAGAATGCAAAAATTAATGCACTAGGTGAGATTAGTATGCATGGCAGATTGAATTATATAATCAATATAAAGAAAGCTGCCTTAGGGAAATCCAACAACAATCCCCTACCACCAGAATGCAGAACCTGATGGAATAGGTGAAACCCATCACCAATCAATGACTATTATTTGTTGCCCAAAATAAAGGAAGAATTACAGAATCACATGAACCATGTTATTTTCTGCACAAAAGAAACATTATAATGCACCAGTTGTCCTCCATTAGATGTGAACATCCTCATGCAGAAAAATAGGATTGAACTTCAGATAGCAGATAAATTGACTGACTTTTATCCTTTTAAATTGTACACTAAGAAAACCACCACTTTTCCTATGTTGTTTAAACTTTGATGCTTACCTTGTTCGCCAGTTTAAGCAGTTCAACCACAATCAACAAATACTCCTAGCATATATTTGCCAATAGTTTAAACACATTATCCTCTCATTTAATTTAACTCGCAATGACAATTACCAATTTTGCTCCTACTACCAAGCTTCTCTCAGCCAACTAAGTAAAAGCTAAGAGACTGTCAAATAGTTAATCAAGAAATATGTTGATAATTTTGAAAATGAAAGAAAAAAGTGAATAAATGAAACCTCAAAAAGATTCTTTCAACAAAGCCCATGTCCATTAAATTAGAAAAGTCCTAAAACAGTTTAAAAATTAAAGATTTTCAAAGTCAAGAACAAGCAGAATTCACCTTGATCTTTCACAGAAGATGACTTGCTTGATTGTTTTTTGTTAGCTGCCTTGTCCTTGGTGGAAGCCCTTCGTACTTTAGTGTTTTCCTTTTCAACCTTCTGCTTCTTAGATGAAGACCCTTTTGTCTTAGCTAGGGATCCAGAAGTTCCATCATTATCTTTAACTCCTTGTTTTGAAGATGAGCTGGAAGATCCTTTTGTAGATTTGGAAGAATTTTTAACAGGCTTCATAGGGGTGTTCTTTGCAGGTGTAGATTCCTCCTTGCTTTTAACTGAACTATCCTTCCCAGTTTTTCTTGCTTTAGTCTTCTTGGTAGAGGTTTGCTCCTTTGGCTCATCTTCCTCCTCCTCAAATTTACCTTCCTCTTCATCACTCCCATCTTTTTGAGATGAATCATTGCCATCCTCATCTTCATCCTCATCTTTAGCATCAGGTGACTCAACTTTATCCTCACTCTCATCATCGTCACCCTTCAAAAGATCCTTTCTTTTCTTCCCAGATTGGGGTGTTTGCTTTTGTTTCTACATAACAGTAAAACAGAAATATATTAAAGGTCCAAACATAGAGAAACACATACGCCAAAAAATAACACTTAAAGAGGAGAAGAGACAAACATATCCAACTGGATAAGAAAGTCAAGATCATTAAAATTGGTCCTGTTTGTAATTTGAACATCAATGACCCTATACCTAAAAATAGTAGTAATCAACTCATTGAAATCTCCACTGGAAAACAGCAGTCAGAAGAAAGAGCAAAATTACCACCTAACAACTGAACATCAGTGTAACATGCAAAACACAGGAAAAAATGATAACTATGAGAACCTTCTTAATTAGGCTAGAGTAATTGTAATTATACGGTATAGATGAAATTTTAATGCATCAGTCACGTCACAATAAAAGAAGAGGGCAAATAGATTAAGAACAAAAATCATTGTCTTTTCAGATTTCAAGAATCCTAAATAAACACTGGATAAAAAAATTACAACTACAGACATAAAGACTTGCTTCAATCCATAACACATAATCATCTGTCCAACAGACAATCATTTGTTCAATAAGAAAAACTCCGAAGGGAAATCAAGTTTATATATCTAACATAAACAGAAGAAATCAACTTTTCTCAAAACACCAACACATCACTCCATTAAAATTTTCGAAAGAAATTACAATTCCAGGTTTAAATCATCAGGTAAACCTCAGTCCCCAATCTAACTGTGCACTAATCTTAGAAAAATAAAAAGCTTCAAATGCTGGAACAATTCCACAATACACAAACCTTGGCTGGTGTAACTGATGCATCTCCAGAACTACCACCTCTGCCAGTTGAAATCTTTCGCCTCTTACCCTTCTGAAATCAAAATCCGCATCACAATTAAGTAAAATTATTCCAACAGTGGACAAATTTTAACACCCTACAATCAACAAAAGGGTTACAGAATAGGAAACCTGTTCCTTATCAGAAAGTAGGACATCAGTTGTAGGATGTGGGGACTCCAAAAACTCAAATATCTTTACGGTGAGTTCTTCCTGAAAACATATGCACATTCAACCAATAAAATTGAGAGGAAGTTAGGCTCATACTAAAAAAAAAAAGTTCATAGTGTATGTCCAATAGACTTGGATGGAGATATTGGGACAATTTTTTAAATCCAACCTTTCTGACATTGGCTTTATTCGTTGGAATGTTAAGTACATCACAGAAATCCATCAACTTTTCTTTAACACATTTGTCGAGCTTTTCTTTTACTTTAGCTTTCTGCTTTTCCTGTAAAGAGTTTTGGAGTTTGAAATAAGAAAAACTGACACCAGCTCTGATTAATGGACAGATAGATGTATCATGATGAATTAGAAGATAACTCTAACTGGAAACCCAACGTAAATATATGCACATGAACCACGTGCATAAACAAGAAGGTTAAATAAACTAAATATTTTTCAGCCTTGCAATTAATAACCTCATTATCAGCCCAAACATAGCCTGAAAACTGGCCAAGGTTCCGTTTCAGATTATGTGCCTGGAAAATGAAAACAGTTGAGCAACAAATAGGTAAATAACATATAAATTAAGGTGTTAAGACCTAACATTAAAGGGAATACAAAAGAAGTGAAATACTAAGCGAATCAATTAAGAGGTAACTATTAACAATATAAATTCAGTCAGGGACCTTAGCTTTCTTTCCAAAAAGTATTGCATGAAGTATTTGCAGATTTTCATCAGGCTTTCTCTTGGACAACTTGAAAGCCACTGAAACAATTCACAACATTAAATCAAAGGTAGGCCAGTCAGCTGTAACAATGTCGATACAATTAAATAACATAATCCAAAGAAACACATCTTCAAGTCTCTGAATGAAGAGAAGTGCTATTGAAATTTAAAAGAGTGTACCATATTCCATGAGTATCTAGCATATGTCTATACAAGAAAATGTGCCTTCCACATCCTTTTGACAATTAAATCTTGTCAATGAGATGACAGAAGCATAAATAAGATAGAAAGTAACAGTAAAAGACATCAATAAATTCTGCCTAATTCAAGATGACAGTGCTTAATTTTTTCTCATGGAAAGAATATAACTTTAATAATTCCCAAGGTTCATGAGGATTATAAATCTCTGAAAATTACAGGCATAAAAGTTACATGTCCAAACATGAAAACTTCCATGTGGAATTTTTAAACATCCATATCAAATAGGATAAATGTAGTTCTCTACAGTTATACAACTTAAGAGCAACTAATTTTGTGAGTTTGCATAAACTAAGCACCTCTGATGCTTTCTTTACAGAGTATGATGTTCCAACTTATTCATTTCAGGTGCAAACAAGTGAATCATTTTGCTCTAATTAACATATCCAATTTGATCTTTAATCACACATGCAACAAAACTCTGATACAAAAGTATCAACTAAAATATTTATTCCAGCAAATTAACTTCCAATCAACGTCAGGACAGGCAAACCAAATTACAAACTGTTGATCAAAATCAAGACCAAATACAAGTGTAACCAAAGTCTTGATGTAAGCCCCAGTAGCTTCATTTGGTTAAGGCACATAGTTAAAAAGAAGGAATTGATATAAAACAGACAGTAAAACCACCATCATTTGAACAAAAACTAAAGTCAAAACTCGGAAAATGCTAAAGAGACGGTATCTAAGTGGCCATATAATCTACAATTTACATACCAAACTATAAGCTTCCATAGAAACATACCAGAAAGTAAAACCGGATAATGCACTGATACAACAAAAAGCGCATTCATTTTGACAGCTGAGATCAATGGGAACAATAAAATCATTGGCAGAAAATAAGATCGTACCATTTGGGATGTCCTTCAAAGGCGTACCACTCCCCTGAAATCATCACACAAGAACCTCCACTTCATTAGAAATCCCAAACTCAACGCCTAAGCCCTACTTGACTAAAACCAAACAAGCAATTGAAGAGCTGACCTTCTCGATAGACAAAGGCTTAGTGGCAGATCTCCCAGCCTCAGGAGTGGAGTACCTCTCCACCACCCTCCTCTCCCTAATAGGCCTCTCGCTACTCGGCGTCATAGAACCTTTAGCTTCACCTTCCGGAGTCTTCCTCTTCGCCGAACCTCTCCGGCCACCCGGTTTGGCACCTCTCTTACTCTTCTCCTCAATTTCCTTCTTCTCTTCCTCGTCTTTCTCGTCCTTCTCCTCGATTTCCATCTTGTCCCCCTCGTCTTTCTCATCCTTCTCCTCAATTCCCTTCTTGTCTTCCTCGTCCTTCTCCTCAATTCCCTTCTTGTCTTCCTCGTCCTTTTCGTCCTTCTCTTCCTCTTTACTCTCTCTCACCTGTTCAGTCGCCTCAGCTCCAACCTCAACCTCTTTCTCCTCAGAAGCTTCTACAGACTTCTTCTCAACCTCTTCTTCTTCTTCAGGTTTCGCTTCCTCCACCATTTTATCCCCCGCAGGAGCTTCTGTTTCCTGCTCCTCCCCCTCCGTCGGTTTCTTCTCCTCTAGGGTTTCGCTCGCCATTTACACGAACTAATCTGGAAGAAACCAAAGATAAAACCCTGAACTTAGGGTTTATGGAGTAATAGAGAGGAACAACTCCAAGAATAAGCAAAAAGCTAGGGATTGAACTCGGAAGTGAGGGATTGGGGATTTTTGTGGGAATTTGAAAAAGAGGGAAAAAGGGCGGGTGTTCAAATTTTTGTTGATAACCAAAATATTGGTTTTTGTCCAAGAGCGGGCTTTTTCTGGTTAGGCCTCGGGAGAGCTTCTCTTTTTTTTTTTTAACTAATTTTCCTCGTGAATTTGGAGGTAAAAGAAGAAGCAACGAAGTGAGAGTGCAGAACTCAATTTTGCTCCCCCCCACATTGTACATTTCCCCTCTTTCTCTCTCACTTAATTGTCAAAATAGGCAATGGATCCGGTCCGTCCGTCACTGGCCCGAATCAACTTAAAAAAAAAAGATTTCTAAAATAAAGTCATTTTAAATAACATATTTCTTACAACTTAAGACCAATTTTCTAAAAGTTTTAATTATTATATTTTTTAATTTTAAGACAAAAAATTTTTTTGAAAGAAAAAATGAAGACTTAACTTGCCATAAATATTATGTTTGACACTGAATTGAGCCGAACTCAGATTAGGAATGATAATAAGCTCGGGCTTGGCTAAAGCTTGAGCCCAGGCCGAGGCCAATCTAATTCAAAAGAGTAGGCTCAATTAGGCTATAGGCAACTTAAGTTGGACTTAGCCAGGTCTATTTTCTAATTTAAAAAATGACGATGTTTTGCATATGTCTTTAGTTGGTAGTGGCCCGGGCAACTTAAGCACAAGCCTAATTTGAGGCCCGATTTTTAAAACAATCGAACTTGAAGTCGGATCAACCCATGCCTAACCTGTTGACTTCAGGTTGAGGTGAGTGTGGGCAAGACTCAAGTCTAATTGTCATCTCTAACTTAGATCCGTCCAGGCCTAAGCTCCACCTAAAATTCTATCTTTACACTTGAGTCCAAAATTCAAAGTATGATTGGGTCTAAACTTTAGCCTGACCAAGTATGAGTTAAGTTCAATTAAATATATTCTTAAATTTTAAAAATTGAAAACAATATTTTCTTAAAAATCTCAAACTTTGGACTAGATCTCAAGTCTTGTTCAAAATTATATGTTTAAACTCAAATTTAAAATCCAAAGTCCGATCAAACTAAAGTTCAAATCTGATTAGCAAGAATTAAGGTAGATTAAAAATATTATTAAATTTTAAAAATTAAAAATGACGTTGTTTTACTTAAAATTTTTAAAGTTTGTAGGGCTATAACAATATAACAAATTTTTTAAGTTGAAACTTTTGGATTTGATCCATTAATTTTGAATCGCTCTCTCTTAAAACTTAAATTACCAAATCGAATCAGATACTCTTTCATTCTGACCGTGGATCAATTCCAATGTATAGTCAAACCTTATATACATGCAATCGAACATAGTTAATAGACACGATGTGGCTGATTTCCACTGTCCGGATATGCCACCACTTCAGGAAATTCGACTGTACCTATTGTGTGAACTAAAGATTCTTTAATTTTGTTCACCAAGTCCAGGATCTTCCAGCTGATTGTGTCTCTTTCTGAACCACCACTTCCAGGGATTAGAAACAAGCGATTGATCCACTCTATCGTTTCAGGGATGAACACTTTCCAGAAGAATATCGCACCGTACCAAGCTGGTTCTGTCAGGTTTTTATCTCCCCGGCATGCACCATTCACAATGGCCTTGGCACACTCCTCAGTGGACTCTACTGGCATCAAGTTCATTTGAACCTAGCGATGCATTCCAAGTTCCATGTTAGAGCATAAATCAGTGAGATCTAATCTGAAAAGAAATAAAACTTACATCTCTCATATCTCTGTCAACTTCCAATCGGCCTTGCTGATTCAGGAACTTGCCTCCAGTCATTTCTGATTCGATCAGTCCAGGAGTGATGATTGTTATTCCAACTTCTGATCCTATTTCGATCCTCAGGGTTTCATACATAGCAACAAGAGCTGCTTTACTTGCCTGAAAAAATTAACAGGAAAATACAGATGAAGGAGACACGTTCCATATTCACCTGAAGGACTTGGAATGAGTGGCTTACGTTGTAAAAGGCCACGTTAGGGCTGGCAACCATGAAGCACATGAAGAAATTACTATGATCTTCCCATGGCTTCTTCTTAAGT
This sequence comes from Erythroxylum coriaceum, assembly GCA_026874005.2. NCBI lineage: Eukaryota > Viridiplantae > Streptophyta > Magnoliopsida > Malpighiales > Erythroxylaceae > Erythroxylum > Erythroxylum coriaceum. The sequence goes on along the minus strand of JANQAP020000226.1, from coordinate 55,151 downwards.
GTGGAATCGCATATAAGATTTTTAAAATTTACCTAACCTTCCTCACTATTATGATATAAACATAGCAACAATATGGCATGCATCTTATGCAACGATTACGTAAAGATACATGCACGTTAAAACAATGGAAGCATAACCGAATGAAAATACCTCCAGTTATTATCCATCGATGATCCTCTTTGTCTCTGTATTTGAATCTTCTATCCTCTTCCTTAAGCACGAATGATGGTGTACACTGATGCTTGGCGAGAATATGGACCCAAAATAACGTTTATAAAATCGTCTCCATACCCCTGCCCATCACAGAGGAGGAAGCTCGGGAGTATAGGCGATAACGTGTGCGTATGGGCAATAACGTGTGAATGGACCATAACATGAATAGTAAGGAAAGTTAGGTAAAATTTAAAAATCTTACATTCTCCCACTTGATCCATTTAACCCAACACAAACATAACAAGAAATCAAATATATGAATCATGGCTATAGGTCCTCTTATAGTGAGTATTATCTTCAATGTATTACATATATAAAATTGCTCATTACTAGCCCTTCAACTTAATGAATAAACCATATGTTTATTCTAGGTCCAAATTAAATGACATTTCTCAAAAACCAATTAAAATATGTGTGCACAAATTATATGAGAAAATATCAAAATTAAATAAGAGTTTCATTGAAGCAATAAATGTACAACAAAATTACATTATGGAACCAAGTCCTATTTGCACTACGTGATCCTTAAACTGCTTAAGTGGCATGTCTTTAGTTAAAGGATCCGCAATCATCAAATTAGTGCTAATGTGTGTTAGATTAGGAGATTATTCCAATCCCTTAATCTTAGGGATTGGATCATTATCACAATATAGTTTCCTAATTTG
>JANQAP020000226.1:613-10772 GCA_026874005.2 Erythroxylum coriaceum | reverse complement strand
TCTGTCAGAAGAGCCCAACATCCCAAAAGCAGACCCTCCTGAAACCACCACCAAGTTTGAGGTCCTAGTGAGCTAAAAGGGACTATAGGTGACCATGAACTACAAGGTAGACGATAACTTCTTCAGGTTAAAAGTCCGATTTAAGGCTCTTAATTGGACCAATTAGGCTTAACTTTGGGCCGAACTTGAAAAAAATCTCCCAGTTCAATGTAAAGTTATATTTAATTAGAGGTTTATTAATAGACTAGAATGAAATGTAATATTATTTTATTATTCGAGAGGAGGGTTTATAATATAATGGAATGAAATAAAATGAAAGAGAAAAGTTTCATATTACATCTCATCCTATTATAAACAGTAAAAATAAAAAACTTTCGATTCGAGGAATTTATGATGAAATGTAAAATAATAAATAACTTTACATTATATTACATCATAAATTCTTCATTTAAGCAACATTTCACTAATATGTTATATTATTATGAACTCTTGCATCCCTCCCAAACAACAATTTTCTAATATTACATCCATTTACGTTTCATTCCATTATAAATCATTATATTTCATTCCATTAAAAATCTTACGTCCAACTGAACATAGCCTAAATGATTATATCACATTAATAACTTAAAGAATGATGAATAAAAATATATTTAAATTAGTTTTTTATTTAACGTTAAATCAACAATTTATTAAATAATTTATTTAACATATATAATTTATAAAAGTATTCCATACGTCCTATACAACCACTATTCTAAAAAGGAATCCTAACTTTAGACCCACCCAAACAAAAAGCAACCACCAAATGGATCCATTCGGTTGAATAGCTAACTTAAACCATTGCTTTCTATGTCTATTTGTCCTGCTTTTTGCTGCCAAAAACCGCACCAAATTGCTTAATTTAGGGCCATAACACATACCACCTTACACACTCACCATTCATTCCCTCAGGTTCTACCATACCCACCGACCAAATTGAGAGCAATTTTGACTATGTGATCGATGAAGTGTTTAGGAAGGTGTATACAATTATGGTTATGAAGAGGTCTATGAAGATTTCGATAAGACATTTGACCCTACGTGATTGAGAATTACGTTTCAATTATTTCTTCCTTAAATCTCTTCTTTTCGATCTAACAATTGATCGATCATGTCAAAACTATTGTTGGTTTGCTGTGATCCTTGCATCTATTGGCCTTGTGATTGTACTTTTGTTACTTTTAACACTAGGCAATCAAAAATGTTACGTGTGTGTTAAAATTAACACATCGATTAGGAATATAGAATAGGAATAATATATAAATATATAAATTTATGATTAAATATTTTAGTCTATATATAAATCTTTTTTTATATGAAATTTTCAAGATTAATAATAAAAAAATTCGATTTTTGTCCTATTCCAAACCAGTTAAATCGTATTATTATAATTAATTAAAATAAAAAATATTCAAATTTGGTTGGATTTAATCAATATTAAAACGATACCATTTAGAACGAATTAACTTGAGACCCGATTCGATTAATTTAGTTTTTAATATAAAACGATTTTATTTTATGCATGTGGAGCAAATTCGAGCTTGTCTAATCTTATTCAACTTATTATAATGTCTATTTGTTACAAATCACAATTATGGGAAAAAAATAAAAGCTTTTAATAAATAACCCTTCCAAGTTCCAACGAAAGGCTAAAGGGGTGGACCATTTCCAATGCATTTGCCATTTGCAATGAAGTGTGTCTAGGATTCTTTGATTTTTAATCCACCGTGCCATAAATGATTGGACACGTGTGATACTTTCTCTTTGCATTCCAATTCATTTGAGTGATTAAAGGAGGATGTTAGATACCCCCGCATGGACCGCATCACAACCATAGAAATTCCAATTAGATTTATAATTAAATTAATATATTATTATTGACCAATAATTCATGGTTATGAGTATCGGCCGGAAAAAGAAACGGTACATATTAAAAAGATATCAATTGTAGGTGTCGTAAGATTTGAAAACATCAAGGACTAATTAGCAAAATTGAAAATTTTTTGAAAAACCCCCCAACCCATCCATCCGCTTCTCTCTCCCACTCCCGTACACTCTCCAATCTCTCTTTCGTTCTCCTCTCTCTCTGGTGGCTACTTCTGTCTCTCCGCCCTGCGACAATACTGCACGCCCTCCTCGATTCCTCTACGTCACCACCGCACGCCCTCCTCTCCAGTCTCCACGCGTCACCACTCACGGACTCACCACGACTGAACCATTTTTAGGCTCCACCGCACATCCACCACTGTCCTCTCTCCACCACCGTCCACTGTCCACCACTACCTGTCACCATCACTTCTGGACTTGACAGTCGCTGGATCTAGAAAAGATCCATATTCATATCCGGACTCGAGTCACCCGACCTGAAATTTCGAACCACCATATACGTTGAAATTTTTGGTGTGTGTTTTTATTTTTATTTTTCTGCTTAATTGCACTTGTGAATTGTGATTGTGAATGGGTTAGATTGTTGGAAGTTGAAAGTTGGAAATAAATTTTGTGGATTTGTGATTTGTGTTGGGTTGGAAATTTGGAATTGGATATTTTGAATGGAGTCGAATGAACGATGATTGATGCACGGTTTTCATTTGAATGGAATTTGATATTTTGAATGGAGTTAATGATGTTGCTTATGAATCAAGATTTGGTTCATTCAGCTATGCATGAATTGAGGATTTTAATTTTAAGCATACCATACTATTTGCATTTGTAACTTGTAAGTAATCACAAACTATCATCATATAAAAGAAACATCACTTTTAGGCATTGCAAGAGTAATTATGAATATGATTATTTGCAATCCATGTATTAGAAATTTATTATTAAAATGAACAAAGTTGAATAATTTCTTCTTCTTTTAATGTTAATGAAACTTAACTAAAATTTCCTCCATCTTCTTTAGTAAAGAATTAAGATAAAGAATTGATAATAATTTTCCTCAATTTCAAATATTAAATTTAAAGCATTGCCTGAAGAAGTGTTTGAAATTTTGACGTTCAATTTGTCTTTTCCTTGGAGGAGTATTGTAAATTATATAAGATAATGGTTGCACTCTTTCACTTCTAGAAAATGATATCTTATAATTTATACGCTATCTTTTAATAAACTAAACTCTTTTTTACTTGTATATATTATACAAGATATATCAACTTCTGTATTAATTTACAAAATCAAATCTAAATAAATTCAATACCTTGGAATATAGTCAAGCTCTATCTTTTTTCTCATTGTTGATACTAAACCTAAGCTTCTATAAGATGTCATTAAAGTGATTGAGTCAATTTCATAGGCTTGTGGATTAGGCAGAAGAACTTAGTGCTATTAATTGAAAAATCATGCATCTATCAGTTCTTTCATTTTCATGAAAATTCATTGTCATGAGAAATTAATATGTATTTCTTCATTGAATTGTATGACATTAAAGTATGGTGAAGCTTGACATTCAAGCTACCATGCATATAGTTTAATCATAAGTTAATATATCTTGTTACTTTAATCGTGGCAAAACTAATTTCCTTGTACAACTTGTAAAGTTCTACTAGCAAGTGTGTGATTTATTTATTAACTACAAATTTCACTTTTGTACACATAAATGTATCTTCTATGCCTATAAATATTTGTCCAATTAATAAACACAAACATATGCTCTCGTTATCAAGAAACCAAGTCCTACCTTAGCTAGTATATATATATAAATGTTCATCTGGAAAGGTAATCATACAAAATGAGTTATATTACATATGATGAACTTGCGCATTGTGTAATTGTGTATGTTGAAAACTTGAATTGTTGGTTTCTGACTTATTGATGAATTATGTTAGATAAAATTTGATTTTTTTGGATGAAATTGAATTGTGTATGATTTTGATATATGTCTTCATTTATTGTTGCAAATTAATAGAAGGAAGTTCAAGTACTCCTTATCAAACTATTTCAGGAAGATACAATGATCCAGCTTAGGTTCATGTTGCATTGATCCTGGGTATGAAGAACCATACAATTTGTTTATTTTGTAATAAACATTTGAAAGGTGGAGGGATCACCAGATTGAAGAAGCATTTAACTGGGTTTAAAGGAGATGTACATCCCTATAAAAAAGTAAATCATGATGTGAAGTGGCAAATGAAAACATTGCTTGACTAATATCCACAGAGAAAGATAGAAGAGAAATGTTGAATTTTGAAATTGGTAGTGAAAGTTCTTTTGTTAGTTTTCGTGATAATTGTGGAAATGTTGAAGGTGGTAGTAGTAGTGGTAGTAGTATTGTTTCATCCCAGGCCCAGGAAGAAGTGAATGTTACATCTGGACTTTATGTGAGGAAAAGAAGAAGGCAGGTGAGTAGTTTTTTTGCACAATGAACAACTCTTGAATCCGAACCTTTAATTCGTAGTGCAATATAATCAAAAGATGCAGCTCACAATGTCGATATGGCAGTAGCTAGATGGTGGTATGATACAGGTTCATCATTCAATGCTTCTCAGTCTTATTATTATCAACTCGTAGTGGATGCAATAACCTGTTATAGTCTGGGATACAAAGCTCCTTCGATTGATAACTTAAGAGGTAAACTTTTTAGTTGCTCAGTTACTGAAATTTAAAGTTATTTGACTGAAAAAAGAGTGAATTTGGCCACTTTTGGGTGTTCAATCATATGTGATGGTTAGACAAATAAGAAACAAGATTCTATTATTAATTTTTTGTTTATTTTGCAAATGACTCAATGTTTTTTAAGTATTTTGATGCATCTGGCCTTATTAGAAATACTGATACTTTATTTGAGATATTTGATGAAGTTATGAATGAAGTGGTGCCAGAAAATATTGTTCAATTCATTACTGACAATGATTCCGCTTATAAAGTAACAGGAAGAAGGTTACAGAATAGGTATAATTCTTTTTTTTTTACTCCTTGTGTTGCACATTGCATTGACCTAATGTTGGAGAATATAACGGATCTTAGGTATTTTCCTTTTATTGATGAGATTATGCAGAAAGTTAAAAAAGTGACCAAGTTCATCTATAATCATGTATGAGTGATAAATTTAATGATAAAGGAATTTACCAATGGTAGGAATTTGTGTCGTCCTGGTGTGATAAGATTTGCAACGAATTTTTTATCACTTCAGTCTTTTGTTTCGATAATGAAAGAGTTAAGACAAATGTTTACAAGTGATAAGGGGATTGCATCTCAACTTGCTAGGCCTAATGCTGGATTAGGAGTTTCTAGCATTATATTGGAAGATAGAGAATTTTGGTCTCAATGTCAATTTGTTATCCGAGTTTGATTTATTCCTAAGAATTTCTAATGATAATATAATGTTAATGTTTTGTTTGAAAACATAATTTTGAAACGACAAAGGAATAACTAACAAAAAGGTCAAAATATCCATTAGTCCCCACTAACTACATCATCATCGCCATCATCGCCATCATCGTCGTCGTCGTCGTCGTCGTCGTCATCATCATCATCATCATCATCATCATTATTATAACTAAGCAATTATGTTGATTCCTTAAGAATGTATGTGTCCAACAAGTCATCGTTTTTATTCTCGACCTACTTGAAATAGATAAAGATAAGGAGAAGATGAGTTTACTTATTCCTCAAACTCAAGGAATATGTTTTCTTCATCCATCCCTTCCTTTAGTGCTTTGGAGCACCACAAACAGAATTTAAGGGTTTTTTTTTAATCTTTAGCACTTTTAAGTATAGGGGTTCATTAAAATTATTATATATAAATTAGATCATCGACTTAATTTAAATTTATATTTTTTAACGTATAATCATGAATTGTTATGTAATACACATGCACAATTTTTTTATTATGATAAAATAAATTTAAATTGAGTTTTTAAAATCCATAAATAAACAAATGAACAAACTAGGCTTCCTGGTCCCCACGAAACATATGGTAGATTCCCAGGAAGCTTCATACACACTTGTTTTGAGACCATAGACGTTTCATTGTACCAAAAAGACAATTTACGAGACTTTGGTTTGCGATGGTCCAGAAAATCCATAGCCTGCACTGTCGAAACTAAAGGAGAAGGACAAGCACCAAATTTGTGCAACCATGTGAGGACCATAAAATCACCTATCACTCACACGTTCTTTTCATCCATTCAATAAATAGAACAGGTAACGAAAATAGATTATCTGAACCGACAACTTAAGATGCCATTCAAGTAACAGATTGGTTTTATTGAGCTGTACGTAGGTGCCGATGAAATCCCATTTGGCGCTTACTGGTTCTTTTATCTGCTTACGCGTTTGCTTGTAGGTATCTTCTTTAAAATTTACACGAATTTAGGAACTTGACAAGAACATATCTGCAATGTCAATTAAAGCAAACTTATATTATATTGAAATGTTCAGCTGTACTCCTCATTTGAGTTGGTAAAATATTTTTTTTTGAATAAGGATTTTATTAGTATTTTCATATGTTTAATTTGTTGAAATATATACTAAAACTTGAAAGAATGAAATTATTTAATTTCAAATTTTGTATATAAATTTTTTGCCAATTTTAAATATTATATAATATTTTTAAATCAATATAAATACTTTCTTTAGAAAACTGTAGTTATTATTATTTAAATATATATTTAATTACATCTACTGATTATTAGAAAATTTAATCAATTCGACCGGTTTAATCATAAAAATTTTTAGGTGTTTAAAATTTGATTTAGTTTTTAACTTTTCTATTCAATTTTTAAATAATTTTTTGTTAAAAATCGATCAATTTATTAATTAACAGGTCAGTTTTCACATATTAATAAATTCTTATAAACTAAAATAAATCTATTATTTTTAATTTAATCATTTCTTTTTTCAATTAAACTTTAAATTGTTTGATAAATATAAACAATCCCTTTTAATCATATTTTAAATTATTTAATTTTTAGTCTATTGATTAAACTTTTTAAACTTTAAAATTCTTCTCTTACCGATTTAAATTCTGGTTCAGGTTTTAAAACATTAATCTATATAATAAATTACTCATTAGATTAATGTATTCAAACCAAATAATTGTTTAAGAGTTCAAACTTTAAAAATTCAATAAACCCTATTAAAAAAAGAATTCTCTAATTATTTTAAATAAAAATTAATATAAAAATTTAATATATATTTGACAATAAAAAGTAAACATCAAAGATTTAAGTATCAAATAAGATTCGGAGAGGCTTATTATTTATGACATTTATTTATGACATTTATTCATCTCAAATGGTAAAAAAAACTTCAAATTTTTATGGCTTGAATGATTTATAAGTTTATTGTTTAATATAATAATTAAAAAATTCAATCGATTCAACGGGTTAAATAGTAAAAATTTCAAACTATTTAATTTTTCTTTTCTATTTATGTTAATAATTTTTGTTGTCAAAAACGAATCAATTTATTAATTATTTAGTTAATTTCTGTAAATTAATAAATTTTTATAAATTAAAATAAATCAATTAATAATTATTTAATAATTTTTTTAATTACACTCTAAACATTTTGATAAATAAAAAAATTAATTATATTTTTAATTATTTAATTATATTTAATCTTTTATAAGTTTACAACGACCTAATATTAATTAAAATTTTTAAATCTTAAATTTTTTAATGTTGATAACTTAATATTAGACTTTTAAAATATTGGTTTAAAATATAACTTTAATACACATTTATTAAAATGTCAGGTACAAAAAAAAGTTCTTTAATAGTAACCGTACTGTGGAAAACAGTGGGCCCCACAGCCACTGTTAAATTTTTTTAACGTCATCACATACTGATAATTGTGGGAAAAAGACAAGAGCCGATAAGTACGAAATCATTAAGTGGTGTGCAACAGACTGCAGAGGCGGTCACGTGGGCTCGACCGTAGATTAGCATTTGGATTTTGGACCCATGACGTGGGTGCCCACCTCTTTTCCATGTCCCACGTCATCATCATTGTGATCCAAACCGTATCCATACTGTTATCTTTGTGAAGCCTACGCTGCCATCCACAGAGAGTAGGGGATGAACATTCTCTCCACGCCACATTCAGCGGCGGCAAGTTGGATTTCAGGTCTCGGGGTTCGCAGTTTGCCACGTCATATTCGACCGAGGTTCACGTGGGCATCGCCATACCGGAGGACGCGGGATATTCTTGTTTGTCTGCTTCCAGATTTTGCATTCTACGTGTAGTCAAAGATAACAAAAACAATTCCACGGAGCAACGAATTCCGGTGGTAAGGAGTTGGTCTTTACTTAAGTAAGGTTAGGGGTTTGACTACCGCTTGCAAATACATCAGTGTTAAATATTAAGTAATAGTGTTAAGCCGCTTTTTAGGATCCCATAAGGTACGACTCTCCTCTCAGAGTGATACGTGATCTTATCTTGTCCTTAACTGGGAACTTACTGTTCCAAACAACAAAAAGACTGCTAAGAAGATGAGTACTACTACCATTTGCGGCGTTTTAAGTTCCTGGTAATGGCAAGAGCATCTTATTAGTTTATTACTCGCAATGACAACATCAATTTAAAAAGGAAAAAGTAAAATTTCTGGCAAAAGCAAAAGGGTATATGAGAAAAGAAGATTACGGGCCATGCCCGAAAATGAGAATTTTTCTTTAGCCACCCAACGCCCCCACTCACCATCTCCCACCACCACTAGCGGCCAAAGAACCGTGTCAGCCGAAATTAGTAGTTAAAAGAAAAGAATCAGCATCCTCCTTCTATCAAGTCACTACCAGAGACACTCACTGTTAAAAGAATCATTTTGCTGTGAATATTAGTGAAAGGATGGTTTTCGGCAGAACGGCCCACCATTGTTGGTACTGTTTAGCAGTGAAGTTGGTGAAGAACAGGGAACGTACACCTCTTTCCTCCCACCGTGTGCATTTCATTAAAAATTAATTTGTACAGGAGTTGTTGAGAGTTTTAATGTGAAGATTAGGACAACTAGACTTCTTGTACTTTTTTTTTTTTTTAAAAGAGGACGGAGCCTGTCTACGCGTTAGATTCCCTCACTTGTGGCGGAGGAATACCATAGTTACAAGCAAAAATATTATCCAAATAAGCCAATCGATACACAATATACGGAATAAAGGAAAAATCATGGGAACCAAAGTGCTGAGACAAACCATTACGGGCTATCCAATGAGCACAAGAATTTAAGGAACGAGTTACAAATATTACAGTAAGCTCTAGCTCTTGACTAAGTCTATGTATATCTTCGACCAAAAGGTGATGCAAACCAAGCCATTCCCGTTCCTTATTACTAACTTTCACCGCCAACTTTGAATCCGATAAAAATTTTACTAATTGCAGACCAAAAGGTGATGCAGACTTCTTGTACTTTGATTGCAAAAAATAACTGAAAGATCCCGAAAGGGTATATGAGTTTCGCAAAAATTATAGTTAAGGTAAATTTGTTATAAACGGAAATTAAAAATTAACATCAAAATTTGTTAACGTAGTTTGGCACATTTTGTTTATATTTATGAAATTCTTATTCAACTTAATACTTTTATTAACGAAAATAATTTTATACAAAATTTTACTAAGCTGATACCACTCAACTCTTAACATTATCCCTTATCCTCACAACTTGTAAAAGTATTTTATATTTAATAATACGATTGACTCGTGTTAACTTCAAAAGAAAATTTTCTCAACAACTTTTAACAATAAAAACAATAAACGAACAAATAAATGATTAAAAATAATAGAAAACATAAACAAATACACTTGATATAAAAATGAACACCTTCCTAATGAATTCAGCTCCTTCAAACGTAGATCTAAAAGTTGTTCGCCCAGTAGACTATTGTATTCAACTGCTGGAATCTTTGCACCTTACTTCCTATCGTAAGTCATCAAAAGCAACCACTCAATCAACACTTCGTCAAAACAGAAAGGCATCACAGAGGTGGCAAATACACCAGAAGATTGATTAGCTTCCAAATCCTGAAAGCCACACTCAATTTACGTTGAAGAGAAGAGTGAAAAACATCCTGCTGACACACGCAAATCACAAAACAAAAGCCACAGTTGTACCCATCAACGATGCCAAACCAAGGAAAAACTCAGCTCTACCAAAGTCACGCAAAAGTCACAGTAAATACAACAATAAGAT
>JANQAP020000225.1:612651-631818 GCA_026874005.2 Erythroxylum coriaceum | reverse complement strand
TAGAAGAATATAATTGATCTAACAAAATCACCCAAAATCATTCAATTCATGCTTACTAACAGATTCGGGGTCCAACACCTACACAAATTCGTCCATTTCATCTTCATAATGTTTTAGTCATTCCACGTCTCACTACTAATCTTTTATCTATTACTAAATTTGTCACTGATAATTCATGTCTCATTAAATTTAATCCTTTTGGTTATGTTGTGAAGGATCTTCAAACCAAGATGCAACTCCTTGTGGGTTCCGTCTATAATAATCTTTATCCAATGAAGATTCTACTTCACTTTCAAAACCCTATTGCTTAAATAGTCACTCCAGCTCTATTAAACCTTCGACATCAATGTATTAGTCACCTATGTTGATATACACTTTCTAAATTATCTAAGCTTTTAAGTGTTAGTTTAAATATCATAACTCCTTGTACTTCTTGTCTTTAAGGAAAAATTGTCCGTCTTCCTTTTTCACCCTGTTGTCATCAATCTACCACACCCTAACAACTTATTTATTGTGATATTTGGGGACCTTCTCCATCTTATTCTTTTTTCTATTTATAGTTATTTCATTATTTTTATTGATGATTTTAGTCCGTATACCTAGATATTTCCTGTTGTTCATAAATCTTATGCTTGCATATTTTTCAAACTTTCAAAACCGCAAATGAAAACTTATTTTTCCACCACTATTAAAACTTTCAATGTGATGGAGCCCCTGAACTCATCAAAGATGCCTTTACCCAATACGTTACTAACAACGGTATCATTTACCGCATTTCCTATCCCTACACCCCTAAACAAAATGGTCTTACTGAAAGCAAGATTCGTCATATCACTGAAACATGCCTCACCCTTCTTTTTCATGCTTCTCCTCCCAAAGTTTTTTGGTTTGAAGCCTTGTCCACTGTTGTCTATCTCATCAACCAATTACCCTCTCCTATCCTCTATAATAAATCCCCTCATGAATTTCTATTCAACACCCCAATAAACCTTTCTAATTTATGAGTTTTTGGATGTGCTTGCTTTTCCTTTTATTGGCTTTACTCGCTCTGATAAATTAACAACCAAATCCACTCTATGTATCTTCCTTAGATACTGTTCTTAGTATAAAGGATATCAATGCTTTGATCTTCAAATCTCCAAACTTCATATTTTCTGCAATGTTCATTTTTTTAAGTATGATTTTCTTTACGCTTCTTCTCCACCAATGCACTCTACATCCTCTACCTCCACTCTTTGCTTATTTCCCTTACCTTTCAACCCACTTCCTCAAAATTCTTTACCGCTCTCCTTTGTACCTTTTCCAACTTCACATCCCCTACCACCATCTACCCATCTTGTGATCACATGGACTTATGATCAAACTTGTACTCCTTACTTTTTCTCTGACTACATCACTTACTTTATGCTTACTACATCTTCTCTTGACTTTACCTTTTTTACCTAAGCCAATAAAGTTCCTCACTAGTGTCAAATTATGTTTGATGAGTTCACTACTCTCCATCTTATTAACATTTGGACTCTTGTTCCTCCTCCTCTAAATGCCAAAATTGTAAGTGGTAAATGGATGTTTCACACTAAATGAAATCTTGATAGCACTATTCAATGCTATAAAGCTCGTTTGGTTGCTAAAGGTTTTCAACAAGGTTCCGCTGTTGACTACACTGACATTTTTAATCTTGTTGTTAAACCCACTCCCATTCCCCTCATCTTTACCCTTGCTCTTTCCAAAAATTGGTTAGCCCGTCAACTTGATGTTAACAACGCCTTTCTTCACCATCATTTAAATGAATGAATCTTTATGTCCCAACCTCCTGGTTTTTAAGATCATCACCTTCTTCATCGTGTCTGTCATCTTCGCAAAGCCTTGTTTGGTCTCAAACAAGCTCTTAGAGCTTGGTTTCATCTCCTAAGTCAAAAACTTTTTGACCTCCACTTTACTTCATCTAAACCTGATACTTCCCTCTTTATTCATACCACTTTCTCTCACACAACCTTTGTCTTGGTTTATGTGGATGTTATTTTAGTTACAAGTTTGTCCCCTTATTTCATTTGCATCCTTATCCAAAGTCTTCATTGTACTATCTCCATTAAAGACTTAGGTCTACTACATTATTTTCTTAGACTTGAAGCCACTTTAACATCCACTAGTCTTCTTCTTATCCAAACCAAATACACCAAGATCTTCTTCTTTAGACAAGTCTTGATAATTTAAAACTTGTTCACACTCTAATTACTCTGTCTTTCCCTCTCTCTAAAAATCATAGCACACGACTTTATGATCTCTCTAAATACTGAAGCACTGTTGGTGCTCTTCAATATCTTTATCTTACTCATCCTGACATTCAGTTTGTGTTAGCTCAAAGTTTATTATTAATGATTTTGATGATAATCTCATAATATTTCAAAATTTAAATTGGATTTATTTCCTTGCACAATTAACAATCTAGTTCTCAAAATGAAATAAAATCATAGGATAAATGCTTTCTTTCATGTAGGAACCTTCCTAATGAACTTACCTTATTTATTTCACAATATCCAGAAGAATCTTGCTATAATTGGAGTTATTTCCTTTTATTGTTAACGAGTTAATTCTCAAAAGGAAATAAAATCATAAGAAATAGGTTGCCTTTCTTGCAAGAACCTTCCTTATGAACTTACTTTATTAGAAATGGTTTATCCGAAAGGATCCTACTAATTATAAAGGTCGTATATTAGCCCCGTGATTATTGGAAGATTTTTGGCAAATATGATATCGAAGTTATTTAGATGTAAATCCATTCAGCTTACTAAGGATGCAAGTGAAGCAACGGCTAGTTGAAAGAAATGCCTACTTAAGGAAAAGCCACTGCTTTTGCCAAAATAGATCAGACTCTTGAATTACATCAACAACATCAATACTCTTGAAAGTTATAGTCTTATCAAATCTCTTGTGCTTTAGGAATTGAAAATTCTTTTTGAGAAAAATCATTGAAGCTCATATTGAGCAAATTACATTTTCATCCGTTAAGAGCTTATAGAGGCTAGCTAAATACTACTAGTTTGGAAGGTTGGAGAACCTTGAAAAATATGTACTCGTCAAATTACTATTTGAGATTTTAGTAAAACACTCAAGTTGGATACTTGGGGACTGAACGTAGGCTTGGGTTATAAGTCGAACCAGTATAAATTAACTGTGTCATTCCTCTCTTTCTTTAACTTTTAAATTTTTGCAGTATATTGTCTGTGTTTTCATTTTTTAAGGGGCTCTTTCACTTTTATAATAGGCCTTTCTGTTTTTAACTTGCAAAAGGTTCCTTTCAATTTTAATAGATGCCTTCTGTTTTTTAAATTATTTTAACAAGATTTTTCGTTTAGCAAGCTCCGATCTTCTAACAGGCTCCTATTATTTGACAAGCTTCTATCGTCTGACAGGTTGCTATTGTTTTAAATTTTAACAGGTCCCTATCTTTATATGAATTGATAATAACTTGCAAAATTTTAAAAGTTACACACAATCCACCTCTCTCTTGCGTGTGTTTGCTTTATTAGTTTGTTGTGAATAAAGTCTCCTAATTTTTACATTGCCCTACTGATGTACATTGGACTGCAATTAGACAAATTCTTTGTTATCTTTGTTCCACATCTTCTCACAACTTTCATTTTATTAGATCTTCCTCACTTATATTACACGTCTACTGTGATGCTGATTGGGTTGATTGCCTAGAGAATTGTCATTCTATATTTGGACATTGTATCCATCTTAGGTCCACTTTAATATCTTAGTGTCAAAAAACAATCTACTGTTATCAAATCCAGTACTGAAGTTGAATATCATAGCATTGCTCTCATTGTTGCGAAACTCTATTGGCTCACATCTCTTTTTGGGAGAACTTGGTCTATCTCATATTACACCCACCCTCTAGTGTGATAATCTTGGTGCTACATTATTTACTTTTGATCCGATCACTTATATATGCTCGCACTAAGTACATTTAAATAGATACACATTTTGTTCGTGACTTGGTAGCTAACAAAGCACTTTTCATTAGACACATTTCATCTACTCTTCAACTTACTGTTATTATGACCAAGCCCTTGTCTTCTTCAGCATTCCAACAATAAGCTCACGATTGCCAACCATTATAAGCTTAGGGGGGCTAATAGTATTTGTCGTATGTATCTCAACAATTTGACAGCATTTCTTATCTGTATCTCAATCAAATTGATCTTTGCTGATAAGATTAGATAAACTTATTACTTGTATTGTAATCTCAATCTTTTTGGTCATTGATACGTTAGAAAAAGAATTCCCCCCGTTATAATCAAGCAATTCTAAGCCTTCTTGTCTATCATTATCTTAGTTTCTTGTCAAGAAAGACTAATTAGTTAGCTGGGAAACTAATCTGGATTGCCATATTCAAAATCCAGTCAAGAACGAAACCTTTAATTATATTAAATACAATTTATAAATTTTAATTTTAGAAATTCAATAAAAAGTTTCACCCAGCTCATAAAATTTTTAAAAAAATTGTTACAGTCTCTCTTTTAACAATAAGATGTTTAGTAAATAAAAGAGGGATTTGAGATAAACAAGAAAACAATTTAACAATTTCCATTAAATCCTTTTCATGCAAGAAAAAAAAAAACGAGATTAATGATAATGGCGTGAATTATATACTTCATCAATAATGCAACGCACGACAGGACTGCGGAACTTCAAAAGAGTGGGAAACAATGGTTGACTCGTAAGCCATTTCAATGGCTGCTACTTCCAAAGTGGGATAACAAGATTATCATGGAAGAGACATTGTTGGCTCTGATTCATAGGATGAGTACGATGGACTGAGTGTGAAGACGATGACGATGGTGATGATGACCTTGAATTGACATGATTTTTGTATTGCATCTAGATGTTCAGATTAGGGATTGGATTGAATTGGAGAATCTATTGTGAATTCACGAAACAATTATGGGACGCAATAGAGGTTCACTATTATTTGTGATAAGCTTTCTTGTCAAAATTTTCTTTTCCATACAATGATGGTGAAGGAAACTGTTTACCCTTTTTAATCTAGTTAAGTGGACGAATAGTTATTGATCATTCATGCAATTTCAGATGTTTTCTCCACTTGTTTTATATTAAATGAAGAATATGTCTATTCAATTTTAAATAAAAATTAATAAATTTAATTAATAAATAAATTGATCAAATTTTAATAACAAAGATTGTTAAATTAAATCAAATCGAAAAGTTAAAAACTGAACAAAAAAAATTGACCAATTCAAAGTTTTACTAATAAATTGGCCGAATTGGTTCGACTTTTAAAATATTGATATAAACAATAATGGTAGAAAGCACATTTTGATTTATAAGATCTTTATTAAATTTTAAGCTTTAATATTAATATTTTATAATGATTATATAAGTTCTTCCGATACTAAAATAATTGTAATTAACCTTCAAGATTTCTTTAAATTTATGCAATAATTAAACTTGCCAACAATTCATGTAAAACTCGAGAAGAACTCGGTACGTCTTTAAATGGGTTGAAGGTCAATTTAGTTACCAGTTATTAAATTAAAAAAAGTGTTTTAAAGATTAATTATAGTTATTTTCACAAGCGTATAATTAAACACTACAAAAAAATAAAATTTAATAAAAACCTTAAATACTAAAATAAATCGTTTACCAAAAAATATATAATAGAGACGGAGTTGACCTATACTTTCCATGATTGGTGGCTTTACGATCGACTGTGATACCGAAGCCAAACCTATTAACCCTAATAATGGGTGAATACAGGAGGAGATGCTGATTTAAAATAAACCAAACTACCTATTTACTTGCTTAGGTGAGGTGACCAAAGAGCTAGCAATTCATACACAGCTCACACTTCACCAATCGTTGACCATCCAAATGAAACATGCACATGTAGTGGTTTAGGTTTGGGTCAAGCAATGAGTGCACGACTGTGTTTCCTAGATTGATTATGTCATATGCAAAGACAAGTAGCATTGTACGATGAAGATTCGTATGATATAAGTTACACTAATCATGATATTTATAACATGTATCTCCAGAATATGCCTTGAAGAAGATAAACTAGTCTAAAGTTAGTATTTAAGGTACATGGTTTCAGAGTGAGCAAATATACCCTTTTCACTGTAACAAAGTGGGTATATCCACCCACCGAGCATAATTGCATGGTTTATGGAGCAAGACGAGCATCATAAAAGACTAGATATAGAACCCATTTCGTACAGTTTGTTGCATTGGAAGATCATGAGAAGTGACCTTACATTATGTACAGTTGGTAACACATATTCAAGTTGGACAATGTGAAAACCGTATCGGCTGGCTCCAATTCTCCACTTCTTCTACGGCTGGAAAAGGACGCCATAGTTGCATGCAGCTTCAAACTTTTTAAGTTCGTACCAGACGGGTAAATATGATTATGGCTTTCAATCTAACACCTGGACTGATGGTTGGAGTGACGTATCGGCTTTGTAACTTTCTATCCAGTCAAGTAAAGTTCCTTGAGGTTCAAAAGATCTAATACCATGAATCCCTAAATCAAGTTTATAAGGCCAAATAAGGTGGTGTTTTCTAATATTTTAAAAATCAAATCGGTATGATAAAAAATTTAAGATTTAAAATATTCAATTGATATTAAACCGTCATAAAATTAAAGAATTTAAATTTTGAATAAAAGAGATTCTTCGTACTCATAGAAAAATTTGAAATTTAGTTGAAAAAATTGTTAAACAAAAATTAATCGATTTATTTTTATTTATAAAAATTTATTTATTAGTAAAAATTATCCAACAATTAATAAATTAATAGATTTTTAACTACAAAAGTTATTATAATAAATGGATTCAAAAAGTTGAAAAATTGAACCGAAAATTAAGCAGTTTAAGGTTTTAGGGTTAAAATGGCCAAATTAGTTCGATTTTTAAATTTTCGGTTCGATTTACTATAATAACTCGTGGCGAAATCGATTAAATTTTTTAATCATTGTAAAAAAATCGACATAAAGTACACTTTTTTAATTCATTATTTTTATTTTTATATTATATGGAGATTAACATAATATTACGACTAAGAATGATATTATATTTATTTAACTCTCTACTAACCATTCAATTTTTATGTGGCTAATCATTTAAATGCATATTTAAGATTAATTTTAGAAATTAACATGTTAACCTTTTATATTTGTAATAAAATGTTATAATATCTATAAAATTAAATTAAATTATTAGATTTAAAACATAATTTACTGGACTCCCGTACCTCTCAATCATAAGAGTTACAATTTAGACCCACAATGCTTGAGATCCTTATTATCAAAGTGGCTTCCTCCATGTGAGCTTGTCCAATCCCTTCCAAGCAAAAACCCTTATCGAATTTAGTTTTACCCCATTTAGTGCAAACCTAACAGTGTCAGTATCCCCTCTGGGTGGTTAATGGCGGTGACCTGTCAAGCTCAAGCACCCAAATTACTACTTGTTGCCAAAAGTCACGGAAGCCCAAGTGACAAAACCATGGATGAAACCAGCTCTGGGCTTTGAGCATGCAAATCGATAAACAACAACATGTTGGGATGATTTGGAAGCAACAACAAACTCACTTTGTATCATAAACAAAACAAAAGAACATACGTGTTTTTGCTTTATGATGACGTCACGTTCAATCACCAGAAGTTGTGATCAGGTTAAGTTACAATAACAGTAACTGTAATATTATGGTTATAACCTGGTTGTGACTTGTTGGGTTCAATTGGGTCATCAAGTTCGTTCTTTCTTGCTGGCTTCAATGGAGCCACCAGGAAACATAACATAGTCTGGTTTTGAAACCCAAAAGGGCCACATTGCTAGAGCTATCTAGAGACTTCGGAAATGAAAGATTTGATCGTAGGAATAGAACAGGAAGAGTTTCTAGTGTTGGGCCTTAATTTTCGGCCTATATGCTCACCTAGCATTCATACCATTCATCTAATTTAACGGCTCTGTTTGGCAATCAGTTGATTGTATTAATTATTAGCTGATAGCTGATTTGATCAACAGATTACATTAGCTGTTTATCATTGATGTTTGGTAAAATTAGTTGTTTAGTATTAGTTGTTTATGTGTAAAATAACTTATGAAGACATTACTTTAAAAAAATATATAAAGGTGTGAATATTATACATTTTAGTATTTCGTTAAATATTCTTATAGTAATTTAGATTTTAGATATTCGATTCTACAAAAATTAAGTTTATAACTCTAATATAATTATTATATCTAGTACATATAATAATAATAATAATAACTCCATAGATTTGGTGCTTCTCCATGCACGGAGAAGCACCAACTCCATGCACAGTGGTGACTTGGAAATTCACCACCGTGCGTGACTACTAGTAGGTCACCATGGTTAGTCACGGTGACAATATTTCAGAACAGAAAAGCAGCGAAAAAATGAGGGTAGGATAGTAACAGACAAACAGTTAATTCAGCTGTTTGTCTAAAACGCTACACATACCCAACTTTTCATAAATTAGCTGGTTAGGTTGAATAAGTCAACTCAATCAGCCAATAACCAAACAAAAAATATAGCTGTTTGATGAACTCAAACAGCTAATTTTAGTCAATTAGCTAAAAGTTAGCTTATCAGCTATCATCCAAACAAGGCCAATATAGTGTGGATTGGGTTCTTTGTTATTGAAATTTAAGTAAGTCCAATATAGTGTGGATTGGGTTCTTTGTTATTGAAATTTAAGTAAGTCCACGGACAACCAAGAGCATCATTTTTTTAAATTAATTTATTTATTTTAATTAACAATCTAATTTTTTTATTAAATATTAAATTCTTTGATAGATAAGGGCGTTCTCTTTCAATCATATTTCAAATTCTTTAATTTTATTTAATCTTTAGCGGATTTTATAACAATTTAATACTGGTTGAACTTTTAAACCTTAAACATCTTGTCTTACCGATTTACCTTTCGATTTAGTTTTTAAAACATTGATTTTAAAGATTTTTAATTTTAATTTAATAAATGTCATTTTAAAATTTATATTAGTAAATAGACAACTTTTTAAAATATTATTTTTATTTTAAATTTTAAAATTTTAAGATATTAAGTTATTAATTATTTTTATATGAGTAAAGAAAATATATTTTTTTTGTGATTTTATTCATTTAACAATTTTATATTATTTTAAATAATTGAAAATAGGTGCAATTATTTAAAAATAATAATTATTCAATTTTACTTTTAAAAGTTCATCAAAGATCTAGTTACTTTGAAATTAAATATAATTAAGAATGAAAATTTATTTTTAAATCTAATTGACATAAAAGTTAATAAGTAAATATTAAATTAAAATCTAAGTTGAGAAAATCAATTAAGTTTAAATTAATTAATTAAAAATAGTTTAATTTTATTTTAATATTCGTTCAAACTTTAGGTTAAACTCTATAGAAGTTGACATTGGATGGTTAGGAACATCCAACAGGCGAATGCAAGTGAATTGTGATGATGTCCTGTGGAGCCCATAGTTGAACTTGAACCGGCATTGATTATACACTGTTAGAGATAGATGTTAACCTAAGCTTTGCAACCATTGACACGAAGCACCGCACCAGAGATCTTGTCTGTAAAACATGGTGTTTTCCGAAGCAAAGCAACTTGTGGAGTGCTGCCTGTAAAAGCAGATGTGACAGATGCGTGCATGTGCAACGACAGAGAAGAGAAAGAGGCACACGCTCAGTGCAGTTCTTCCTCCTCTGCTAAAGGGATAATAATATAAGATTGCAGAAGCAAGTTACGTGGTTTGGTTGTCTTCCAGCTGTTGTACTTAATGTTTAGGACAAATGTTCAAAGGGAACGGACGATGGGACCAAATTGGATCCAAACTGAGCAGGAATCCACCACTGAGCATAGGTTCAAGAGCAGAATGGCCTAACCCCTCGTACAGGCCAACCCAGAGAAGGTTTCCATTTGTCAGGGGGACCTTATTAAGTCATGGGCTTGATCTACTTTTAATGACGGAAATTATAATAAATATGATTTTCATGTTTTTGCTATATTGGGATATAAAGAATTGTCTTAAAAGGATATATAAAAGTATTATTCATCTAATCATAATATATTATTAACTATCTTTTTTCATTCCTTACGTATTCCTTTCTTCTCGTATTAACTAACCACGTACTCCTTAAATATTGAAGAAGCAAAATATTCTTTAATTCAAGAATAATGATGAAAATTTTAAAGTTAATGTATTAATCAATGTTTTAAAAATTAGACCGAAAGTTAAACAGATAAGATAAAAAAATTTAAGATTTAAAAGGTTCAATCGAGTGACTAAAGATTGAATAAAATTAAAAATTTTGAAATGTGATTGAAAGAAATTTTTTTTATGTATAGAAAGATTTGAAGCTTAATTAGAAAATAAATTTAAAAAAAATTTATTTATTTATTTTAATTTATAAAAAATTATTGATTTAGAAAAATTGAATGATTACTTTAATAATAAAATTTTATTAAAATAAATTAAATTTAAAAATTTAAACGATTTAAAATTTATACGTTTAAATGATTTTTAGTCAGTCCATGCATTACACTACCGACACGTCCCACTTATCTCCAGTCAATACCTATTATTATATAATAGTACCGGAGACTGACAAGCGCATCACTTGAATATAAACTCCGACTGTGAAAACATGTAAAAGTTTTTGTTTCGATTATTCTATTTCAATTGTTCTGTTAAATTCTATTCATATATTTATATGAACTCATATAAATATATGGATGAGATTTAATAGAACATGACGAAAACACTATAACTAAAGCAGAAGATATAACCCCAATAAAAGACTAATCTTTGTGTGTGTAAGGATAGGTATACCTGCGCACCAAATCACCTCAGTTTTACATTTTTAGTCCAACTTTTTTTTTTCTTAAAGAAAAGAGAACCCAATCATTATGTTTTAAATATTCACTAATCTTTATATATGTTTATAACTTTAAATCATGTACTTTAAATAAATTAATCAATAAATTAAATATTAATTTTGATTAAAGTGGTCATTAGAGAATTTAAACCTTTAAAACTTCTAAGATTAAGTTCAAGACTAGATTTACGACTGACAAGAAGCACTAAAGTATGTGATTGAGTACGAAATTAAAATTTTAGTTCAATTTGTTAATTTTAAATTATTTGAATTAATTTAAAATTATTAAAATTAAATTTAATCGAACTCAAATATTAAAATTAGATTTGAATATCTAAATTAAGGCCGTGTTTGGTTAGTTGATATGAGAAGAAAGGAATGGATAAGGAATGAAAAAAGATGGTTGGTAATATATTATGATTCGATAAACAGTGTTTTTATATCTCTTGTTGGAGCAATACTCTATACCCCTCAATGTAGTGAGGAATGAAATTTATATTTATTTATATTCATCATTATATTTATTATAATTATTATTACCATTCTTCCACATGAATCAAGCACACCCTAAATTTTTTTTATTTTACATCAAACATAGGGAAATCAATCGGCTTAAACTCCTTTTTTCAATGATTCGATTGACTTTAATAACTCCTGTTGTTAAAAATCGATCAATTTTTATCATTTAATAAATTCTTATAAACTAAAACAAATTAATTAATTTTTATTTAAAACCTCCTTTTCAATTAAATTAAAAATAATTTCTTTCAATTATATCTTAAATTCGATTTTTAGTCAATTTTATAATAATTTAAATTTAAATTTTTCTATCTTATCAATTTTACGTTCGTTTTTTAAACATTAGCATTTTCATTTCAACATTCCAATTTAGGATGTTTAGAAACTTTCGAATTGGATTCAATTATATTTTTTGGATTGAATTAAATTCGATTTATACTGTTTGGAATAAATTTATAAATATTAGAATTTAATTCATTTACATTGTTTGAAACACAATAAAAATGAATTTAACTACTTTATATGACTTTTTTATCCTTAATTAAAAATAATATGTAATTAACGTGTATGTTTTGTAGTAATTTGTATATTTATTATGTGTATATTTGAAAAAATAATTTTTAATATTTTAAAAAGAATTGACTCTTCAATTCAGAATTTAATTCACATCATTTGAGATGTGAATTGAATTTATAAAGAAAAGAGATTCAATTACGTAGTTAAATTTAACTCATCTTTTTTTTAATATTTCAAACGAATGAATTAGATTTAATGATATAAAATTAATGAATGAAATCTGATTCATCAGCCTCCAAACACCCATTAGACTTTTTACAATGGATTACGAATTTACAGTCTAATTAATACTGAAATGAACCCTTAAAGAAAACTATGCAGCCTGTGAAATGCAGGAGGCATAAAGGCGTGATGCGATACGACCCCTCAAGGACAAGACCTTTTGGTTTTTGCTGTGTTACTGTTACCTGCCAAAAATGACTCTAACCCTATCCCAATGAACCCTCCTCAGTCAGTCCTCAAAACTCTCTTTTCTTTCCCCCAAGCCATCTCAATCAAAGCTCTCGTTTTTCTGTAAAGCCATTGCTCCTTCTAGCTAGCCCCTAGGACGCGCCTTTCTTCTTGGACTGGAGATTCTCAACAACACAGCATCTTCTCCAGAATAAAGTTGCAGAGAAGGCGTGTTCCTTTATATTTTTTTTTGGCAAGAAACAGGATAAAGATGGCTAAGAGAAAAGGCAAGGTGTACCCTTCTTCTTCTTCTTATTCATGTATAGATCCTGAGTCAGTGTTAAAGCAACTACCAGAGTCCATCCTTGTTATAGCTTTGTCTCTTCCTATCCCAGACCGGGAAGTGTTGGCTTATATGATAGCGAAGTCTTCCACAAACCCTTCTCCACTTCTGAAAGAACATCCCAAGAATAAGTACAAAACTACTGCAATCAACAAGCGGATGCAGAAAGACGCAGTCTTTGAATGTGGGTGTTTTGATTGTTACGCATTCTTTTGGCGTAGGTGGGGTTTGTCCCCTAAAAAAGAGCTCATTGACCAGATTATTGATTCTTTCGAAGAGCATTTGGTGCAGAAACAGTTCCCAAAGAAGCAGAATCGATGCAGAAGGAAAGACAAAGAGATTACGGGTCGTTTTGAAACCGATGTCTCGGTTGAAAAACCTGAGAATACACCTGAAATATCGACGAGTACTGAGGTTGAAAGTGATGTGATTATGCAAGAGAAAGCTGACAATGGAGACATTAAAGTGCTTTGTGTAGAACACGAAGAACAAAAGGTTGGCGATGATGTGATGGAAAATCTCGAGACGGAGGTGGCTAGAGCACAAGCTCCGGCCACCAAACACGGGGGTTTGGCGAGGAAGGTCTTAGCTGATGTAATGGGTCTATTGAAGTCTCGTATATGGAGTCCTGGTAATATCTGAGTTTCAAGAGTACAAAATTATCATCTAAAAACAAAACAAAAACAAAAGAAGAAAGAAAGAACCTATCTTGAACTTGATTTTCTTGAAAAGATTGCACCTTTAATTGAGTTCATGGGCGCTAATGTAGTAGTTCTGAGGTTTATTGGTTAAGAGTTTTGCGATGCCAAGTGATTTTCTGGTTTAGTATCTTAAGTCTGATTGTTCCTAATATCACTGAATAGTTATATCGGTACCAATTGGCTACAATCATCAGATTTAGTTGAATACCATGAAACCTCGGAGAGGAAATTCTTCACTCTTGTTTCTTCAGTCCTGGATTTGAGTTTGTTCTTGTAACAAGAAGTAAGCTGTTATTAAGCAGACAAATCCTGAACTCTTTTATCCTTTTATGCTATTCCTCATCCTGAAAAAGCAACATCAGGACAGGACCTAATCGATGCAAAATCCAATAATTTGGAGGGAGATTGAGTATTGTCAGATTCCTGCTGCTTGTTCAATCCATTTATTGGTTTTCCATATCAGAGTTTTGGAGGCTAGTTCTGTGTCAGAGAACTGGGTCTGAGGAATCGCAACAATTCGGGCTTTATGCAAGTCGAATTTATATGGTAACTTGGGACCTTCGGGCTGCAGTGGATTGGTCGACAATAAACCATTTAATCCCAGATTCGTACCGATATCTTTTTACTGCATGCCATTATGGCAAGTACCCCACAGGACAGATGCGCATGGTCGTCATTCTACTGTTTGATACAGTCATTCAGACTTGGGATGCCCTCCAATCAACTGAAAATTATTTTTTAAAAAACTATGTCAAAATTCACCGATTAAATAATTTAATATTATTATAAAATTAATTAAATATCCAATAAAATTTAAAATATAATTTTAAATTTTAAATTTGATTTAAAAAATTATTAAATAAAAAATTTAAACAATTATACATTGACTTGACATGAGTTATATTCATATTGCTGCATTGCATAACTTTCTATTTTCAATCAATTGACATTTGTAATATCAATAACTTAGTTTGAACATAACAATTGATTTTAAATTGAATAAGGTAATTTATATAAAAAAAAGAGAGAAAAGAATTAGTAAATCATGATGTATATTTAAAAAATTATTTAATATACACTCCAAAAATAATAATTATAAATTTGTTCCTAAAAAATTAATTGAGCAAATTCACAACCATTAGATAAAGTATAAAACCACTTCTAGGCCTAATTTAGAAGATGAAAATAATTTTTTTATTAAAAATGTATAAATTTATAGAAGATTGGTTGCTTAAGATATTTTTATAAATAATCAATTTTAATTATTTTTTATTAACTTTATGTAATTTTAATTGAAAATAAAATAAAATATCTATTTTTAATAAATTAATTTGAATATGTTTAGAATAACTTCAAGCCCAAAAAATCAAACTTAAATTTAAACTCGAAGTATAAAATTATAATTTTAAGACAACTCAACTCGAGCCTAATGTTTTCAAAACCAGATTAGAAGGTATAAGTCTTCAAATGTTCAATCGGCATTAAATTGTTTTAAATTCAGTTAAAGATTGAATAAAATTGAAGAATTTGAAATTTAATTTTTAAAATGTCCTGATTTATTGAATAAGTTAAAGTTTAATTAAAAAAGATTATTAAATGAAAATTAATTAATTTATTTTAATTTATAAAAACTAATGATTTTACAAAAATTGACTCATTAAGTTTTAATAACAAAAAATTACTAATTTAAAATTTTTATTATTAACTTAGTCAAATCAGTTTAGTAATTAAAACATAGAGTTTATAGGGAGTGATCGAGTTAGTGAAGTAAGAAGCGTAGGGCCAAAAAATTCTGTATTCGAATCTTCCTATTTACACTCTCTCAATCGAACTTATCGCACAAAAATTACTTAATACAAATTATCCGATTGACGTGATTTACACACTATTATGTCAATTTAAAAATTTACTTAATATGCATCTAAAACATAGCTGTTGCGAGGTAATCGTTAAAAAAAAACCATTGAGCCAATCATTGTCTTTTGTTTAAATTATGTTAAAAAACTTAAAAGAAGAAACTTAACTCCTGACTTTGTGCAGCGACTAAAGGTCTAGCGTCATGCTCCATGTGCCCAGAAGCTAAAACTGTAATTAACTCCCCTTAAAGCAGAGTGTTAGCATTCCGCTTAACTGCTTAATCACCTTTCCACTCGCTTAAGAGAACCCGCTAGGCTCCGCCTGAGCTTGACATCACCGCACTCGGCCACCGTGTACACCGTCGCTATTAGTCACTCCAGCAATGGCTCAACGAGCAACCCCATCACTTAAACATGAGCTTGATATTGTGATTCCCACCATGAGAGACTTGGGCTTCTTAGAGATGTGGAGACCGTTTTTCGAGTCTTATCATCTCATCATTGTACAGGACGGAGATCCGAGTAAGAGTATTCAGGTCCCAGATGGGTTTGACTACGAGCTTTACAACAGGAACGATGTGAATCGGGTTCTTGGTCCTAATGCTAATTGCATCGCTTTCAAGGACTCTGCGTGTCGCTGCTTTGGCTTCTTGATGTCCAAGAAGAAGTATATTTTTACCATTGATGGCGATTGCTTTGTAAGTGCGAAATCTCTTTTTCTGTGCTACATTTCCAAATCCGAATAGTTGTCTTAGTTTGCATCTAACCTAAGACAAGCTATCCATTTACTCTGTTTGTGCCTAGAATTCATTTTACAGTTTCTAAAAAAAAAATATTTGTTAAAAAAGGTCGAAACTTTATGCGATTCTTTTGGATTTTAGTGCTAAATCTTGGACCCGTTTTGATAGATCGAGACAAATTTCTGTACCTTTTATCCAGTTCCTTCGTAATTTTGAGAGCTAGCTTTCGTTGTCTGATCTTATGATGGGGATGGTGTTTTAGTTTCACATATCAGTATTTTCTTGAATAAGGCGTGGACTAAAGAAATTCTGATATTGGCTAATTAAGGTGGCCAAGGATCCGAGTGGAAGAGAGATAAATGCGTTGCAACAGCACATAGAGAATCTGTTGACACCATCGACCCCTTTTTTCTTCAACACCTTATACGATCCATACAGAGATGGAACTGATTTTGTTAGAGGCTACCCATTTAGCTTGAGAGGAGGAGTCCCCACAGCCATTTCTCATGGGCTTTGGCTCAACATTCCTGACTATGATACTCCTACTCAGCTTGTCAAGCCTCTTGAGCGCAACACCAGGTCATTCACTCTTCACTACTCTATCGTTCTTTGCTCACTTGCCATTCTAGTTTCTAGTAATTGCCTTTTTGTTTGGTCTCATCTCAATGTGCTTTAAGAATTAAGACGAATAGTAGTGTTATCTTGAAGTTGTGTAGTAGTATGTTAGCAATTTAAAATTTCAGTTTCTGTCTTCAGGATTTAGAAATAGCTACTATTGTTCTTGGTCTTTTATATATTTGTGAGCTTTGTAAGTTCTTATTTCAAAGCCTTGGATTTTTGTTAGGAAGCCCATCCTACTGTAATGTTTGCTTAACTGTGGATGGGTTTCTGATATAGGTATGTTGATGCTGTTGTGACCGTTCCAAAGGGTACCCTCTTCCCATTGTGTGGTATGAATCTTGCTTTCAACAGGGAACTGATAGGCCCTGCCATGTACTTTGGCCTTATAGGTGATGCTTCCTTTGGCAGATGCGATGATATGTGGGCTGGCTGGTGTGCAAAGGTATTCTTTTACTCAATTTATTCACATTTTTCAACTATTTATATTCTCCTCTGATTTGGATGGCATTTAGGTTACATTAGAGCAATTGATTGGATTGTGTAGTTGGTAGTTCAAATTTCTATGTCGAGCTTCATTATAGTGGCTGATGCCTGAGGGCCTGTAAGTTTTGGTGAACTTTCTGATTGTGGGAGCATTCCACAGTTATGGATTCCTTGTGTTTTTTCTTGGAAGTTGCTTTCTCATATATACAGCTTCAAGTAACACATTTAATGTTAACAATGGATGTGGATATCAGGTCATCTGCGACCATTTGGGTCTTGGCGTGAAGACAGGGCTACCGTATGTTTGGCATAACGAGGCAAACAATCCATTTGATACAATGAAGAAGGAACAAAAGGGAATATACTGGCTTGAACAGATCATCCCATTCTTCCAATCAGTTGTTTTCCCAAAGGAGTGTACCACTGTGCAAAGTTGCTTCATTGAGCTATCCAAACTGGTTAAGGAAAAGCTCGGTCCCATTGATCCTTACTTCCATCAAATTGGTGACTCCATGGTTGCGTGGATTGAATCATGGGAAGAACTGAACTCCTAGGTGAAAGTGTGCATCTTACGGAATGGTTTCTTTTAGCACATAAATAGCATTTGAGCCTTCATCGCATGTTGTTAACCTTAGGAATCTGCAACTGATACATTGAGTCCTACAAGTACAATAGTTACTAGGAATAACATTCGGCACTCTCTCTATGCTCAAAATTTGTATAACACATCCAAGTATTGTCTTTATCTTCTGTTTTAAAAGAACTTATTGCTTCAATGGATGGTTCAACTGGTATAATAAGTTATAATCTCTTAATTTAAGAGGTTGCAGGTTGATCAGAAATGAACTTACACTGTTGCTATTGCATACACTTGAGAGTTTATTAAGTAAAACATGTATTGCTGATTTAAATCTCACTGAAAATGATGCAAGTCTTCTTATTTGTTAATCTCATTTTTTCAGTTCCTGATATAGAAAATCCCATAAATCTTTCTACCCTAAAGAGAAGCAATTTGCTGTCTCACTTTGTCTGGAGTGCCAAAGGCTAAGGTGTCTGCTACCTTGCTAGCCACTAACAATACAATTGTTCTTATTATCACTAATCCCTACAGGCGCTGACCTGGAAGGATATTAACCGGATCAATCCTCAAAGTTGTGATTTAGGACAAGAAGTTAAAAGGGTAAGTTTCTGTAGTATGATCAAGGGTAAGTTTCTGTAGTATGATCGACCAGCAAAATAGCCACCAGTTGAACAATGTTTATAATGCTTTCGTATTTATGATAATGGCGTCAATTACGGTAGTGTTAAATTCAATCCACTGAGATGGACGTATTGCACTTGTTTTTCGTCTCTGAAACTTACAGCTTCTGCTTTTTTGACTCTAAGAATGTGGAGAACTCCACATGGAATTGTAAGACCAAATTGACGTGTTGTTGTAATGGAATGGTTAGTTGGTGATGCCTGAACTTACCTCGAAACTGGATTTACCAGTGCAGTGAGCTCTATTGAATTTACCAAAAACAGCAATCTTCTATTGGTGGAAATTAATCCCTCACCTAATCATGAACTTGATCACAAAGATTCAAGTATCCACCCGGATTCAAGTGAATGTGACCTACACTTCTCCTTCCTTCTTTCTCATTTCAACTTTCGTTTTATAAGTTGAATTCGTAATGCGTATCGAGTATCCGATCGGATCACTCAAATTTAAGCGACGGTTCGATACACAAATACCAACTTAATCTCTTCCACTTAAAAAAGTAACAGAAACTTAGGTTCCCTTTAGATCCGCGGTGAGTTACAGGGTGGTAGGAATAAGTACTTATTCACCGCAGTTTTTAAACACAATCACATATTTGAATCTGCAAGCAAATAATTGACGGTTGGAGGAAAGTGCGTTGCCACCGTAGAAATCGATAAGTAGAAAGAAGGTTGCGGTAGAAAGTTCAGTGTCACCGTAGAAATCGATAAGTAGAAAGAGGGTTGCGGTAGAAAGTGCGGTGTCA
>JANQAP020000225.1:491938-512478 GCA_026874005.2 Erythroxylum coriaceum | reverse complement strand
GATATGAACCGACATTATTTAAATATCTCTTCACAAATTATTAATTTCCCCTTTTTCTTTTAATCTCTAAAATCCTACTGAATCACCACATGCTATTTGATTCCTTAATATTATAATAAGCTCCTTACATTCGATAAGTGAATTAGAGGGTAATTCTTAGAGTAACCGATAAGGTTATTCCTTTGTAATCAGAAGGTCACGAATTTAAGTTACAAAATTAACTTTGTGGTAAAACGTAAAAAGAAAGTTGTGTATAATTGATGATCTTCGTCGACCTTCATAAAACAAGAAGTCTTGTATAATAAAGTTTGTCCTTTATATAACGCAATGAACTGGTGCCATTTGTTTAAAGACACGGTCTTGAAAATGCTGTTAGAAAAATATTTGTTTCATAAAGTATTGATTCAATAATTTTGATATTGTTGGAATATAAAAATTAGAATACAATTTTATGATTAAAAAATTGAAAAAATATTAATATTTAAACATTCATAATTAATTCATAATATTAATATTTTTCTTACAATGTATACTTTATTTAAATAGAGTTGTCTCAAAAATTAATAATTTTCATACAATAATAATAAATACTTTTTATGTTATAGAAACATCTTTAGAAATGCATTACTAAATTTAATTAATCTAAGTATTAATTTGTGATAACATTAAGGCCCTGTTTGGTTGAGAGGCTGGTAATAGAACGAAATGGAACGTAACACACTTCCATTGTTTAGTTGAGGGTTTCGTAATGGAATGGAACGGAATGAGATGGAAGCAGAGAGTTTCATGTTACGTTCCATTCCATCCTAAACAGTAAAAATAAGAAACCTCTGATTCAGGAGGTTTAGGATATAACGTAAACTAATAAATACATACTATATAATATACCCTCAATAAATTTTCTTAATACTAATTATTTCTTCTAATCTTAATCCCCTTTTTCTCATACTCATTTATTACAGCCACAAAAATTGTATATAATTAATAATATTTTTATATTATTTCTCCTTACCCTAATAATAATAATTTTTATATTATTAATAATAAATTATATGTAATTAATAGTATTTTTATATTATTTCTCCTTACCTTAATAATAATATTTGTATATTATTAATAATAAATTGTATATAATTAATAAAAATAAAAAATTTTAATAAAATTTTTATTAATGAAAAATAGAAAATATATAAAAAAATTGTTTGTATATATTTCTATATAAATATAAATAAAAATAATTTAAATATAAATCACATATAATAGAATAAAATAAAATTTAATAAAATAAAATTTATTGAATAAATAATACTAATATTTTTATATAATTAATAATAAATTGTATATATTTAATAATAAATAATAAAACTTTTATTATTTTAAAATAGAAAATATATAAAAAATTATTTGTCATGGTTGTGACTTGAACCATGACTTTTTAATTGGATATGATTTCTATTTTAAAATCATAGCATTAAATCTCCTGTAATAACCATTTTAATATCATTGATACAATAATCATTTATTATACATTGCATTCTATTTCATCCATCTTTCAAACAACATTTCATTACATTACATTATGAACTCTTCCATCCCTTCCAAACAACTTTTCACTATATTCATTCCATTCCATTATAAACCGTTTCGTTCTGTTCTATTCCATTCTATTTCATCCAACCAAACAGACCCTAAGGTTCAACATATTTAAAAATTATAAAAAATTAATTAATCTAAATGTTGGAAACAATCTTTCTATCATATAAGAGTAAGGCTGCGTACTATTAGACATTTTCAAATCTTGCATCCCAGTGAGACTTTTACTAGGTGTTGTTATTGTTATTGTGTTAATTTTTAAATGTGAAACAAATAAAAATATTTTTGTGAAACCATTCTTAGATGCTTATTGGGATGAGAACGTACAAATGGGTAATAAAACTAGTGATGCACTTAAACCAAAAATGTTATGTTGACTTTTTGACAAATTAGGTTGACAAATTGACTTCTTGCCTTCTAATAATTAGGTTTTCAATTAATTAATCAATTGTTAAACAATATGCATTAGTACACCTCACGTTGTGTTGTCGCCTTAATATTCCATTAACTAACAAAACTATGACTTTATAATGAGTCTTGGTCATTAAATATTTAAGCTCATCTTACATTTTCATTACATATTTCCTGAAAAATGATATAAGATTGGTTCAATTAGTATAGTAAATTCTTTCTAAAGTTTTCCAATTTAAGAGGTTGTTAAGTCTGATTTAGTATTTTACAATAAGGTAGGTGTAATTCATTGACAAAAAGTCAACTTTTAGATTTGTTAAAGTAAAAGAAAAGTATGCTTTATACTTACCTCTTTATAATGATCTTTTGTATCAGAAAGTCTTGGATTATAGATCATGTTTCAGATATGAAGTTAAACAAGAAAAGATTGGTCATTTTAGATTTCTAAAACGCATGCCTTGAGAATTGATGCTCAAATAGAGAAGAAGTACTCGTATCTCGACTAGCATATCTGAAATTTAAGCTACAGTGAATTTTTGTTTATCTTTGATCTCTTATGAAAAATCTGTTCTATAAACCATTCGACTGATATATAGACTAAAAACTCATAACGTATCTCCTTTGAGGCTTATCGGTAAAATATTCTACGAGCTTAAGAGTCATAGCAAGAAGAGCTTTTCTCAATATATGTGGTCTAACAATGTCACGTACCTTATGTACTGAGTACGTTTGATTTTGACTTTATGTAATTTTAAAATAGATCTTTTAAAATTTTTATGGTATAAATAAGTCCTTATTTTCACTATAAGTTAATTAATAAATTATGTTTATCAAAATTGTTTTGCGAGCATCATATTAACTATAAGTATTTATTTATAAAATTTGAAAGGCTCGTTTAAATTTTTATTAAAACTTTAGGTTGTTTTTAAAATTAAGAATAGAAATTCAGATTAGGAAAATGATTTTAAGCTCATCAAATCCTCTGTTTCACTTACTCTGTTCTATTAAATTTTATTCATAAATTTATGTGAGATCCACGTAAATGTGTAGATGAGATTTAATAGAACATGATAAGAATACCGTAATCGAATATCTGATCCCATTTTAAGAGGATTAACCGGGAAAGTCAACTACAATGATTGAGAGGCTAAATTGGAGAAACTCACACATTATGAAGTATTTGGCATTTCCTTTACACCATATGCGAAAAGTAAAAGATTTTGTTAGATATTGTTGACTTGAATCTTACGTGATTTGGAAATTAGATGAAAACCAATTTATGAGATTGAGATGGAGATGCAGATGATTAATGGTGTCGTTTAGAGATGAAGGCTGCAAATTTAAACAGCAGTTAGCAAATTGACCGTTGGGTCAGTTGTGGGGTATTGGGCAGTGACAACAGGTGGAAGAAGCCATCAACAATCAGTACTCGACCGATTCCTTTGTTGCATTGATAAGAAAGAAACCAAATGAGGTCCAGAGAAAAGACCCTTTTCATCTCTCAACCAGAGAATATCTAGTTACTTGGAAAAAAGAAAAAAGAAAAGATCTCTTTTTGTTGATACCCTGAAGAAGATCTCTTACGATAAAAAAAAAGGATCACTGTATCATCAGAGAGGAAGTGGATGATGCAGAGTGTGAGTGAGAAATTCAGGACCTTCGTTAAGGACAGATGGCTGGTGTTTGTGTGCTCAATGTGGGTGATGTCTTGTGCAGGGATTGGTTACTTGTTTGGGAGTATATCTCCAGTGATAAAGAGCACTATGGGGTACAATCAGAGACAGGTGGCTTTGCTTGGTGTGGCCAAGGATTTGGGTGATAGTATTGGGTTTGTGGCTGGGAGCTTATGTGAAATCCTCCCAATTTGGGCCATTATGATTGTTGGCGCTGTGCAGAATTTTGTTGGTTACGGTTTGGTTTGGCTTGCGGTCACTCAAAGATTGCCTTCTTTGCCACTCTGGGTGGTGAGTACAAGCTCTTGCCTTGGATTTTCAGTCGTCTTCTCTACACCAGAGCTTCTTTCTTGATTGGTCTTATGCGATTTCAGCATAGACTTTTCTTTGGTTTGTTTGTTTTTTTTAACATTCTTATTCTTATAGAAGTTCGGGAACTGGTTTCTGAGAGAAGTTTGATTTCTGCATTAATTGTCTCCTCCTAATTGCGATGCCCTAATCTTCATAATTAATTCTTTCTTCATATTCAAATTTCTTTTATGATGTACATAAACAGAACTGATTGTTATAGTTGCTACTGGGGGAACTCTTTTACGTGACACGATGGTGGATCCTAGTTGGGAAGTTAACATCATGTTCCTGTTTTTTTTGTTTTGTACTTTTGTTTAACTCGTACTGACAGACTGAATTGATCTTGCTGAGTTCTCCAGTCTCGTTTGTCTCTCGTCCTCGCACCAGCAGACCACCATAACAGGATCACATTTAGATTGATGTGTTACACACCAGTTTGGCATTTAGCTGCTAGCTATGCTTGACTATCAGCTTCAGCTAATAATTTTTACCGTAATTTGAGTTGAATCACTGCTGCAGAGTTAGATGTCTCCTACTCATATTTTAGTCTGCATTAATGTAATACCATAACAAAAGAGTCATTGCTTTCCTTAAAGGAAAATATAGTATTAGCTAATTAAATCTTGCTCGAGAGATCAACTTATGAATCTGATTTGACTTATATACTGCTCGTTTTACAATGCCAAACATGTAATTCATGTCCTCTCTAGGATAAATTTAGTCCATATGCAGAATTCATCGCATATGCAGCATTAGATATAATAATTGGGTTAAGTATTTTCTGATCTCCTGAAAATTTTTAACCTTTTAGCCATTTGTATAGGCAAGTAGGAATTTGATGATCATAATGATAGTGTGGATTCTTCTGCCAGTAACCTGATTATGATGTTTTGGATATCGGGTTTCCTGGAGGGATGTGAGGAGTTTTGACAGTACAAGAAGTAAAATCTTCGCACATAAGAGATGCTCTTTCATTGAATTATCATATACAGATGTCTATCAATATCAGATTCTGTCAACCTGGCTTCCGAATTTCTCATCTGAAATTCGGATAGCAAAGTCTTCAGTTTTGACATCTATCAAACAAATATTAACGATACTTTCTTGTGCAGTTGTGTGCTGCCATATTTGTAGGGACAAATGGTGAGACCTACTTCAACACAGGAGCTCTAGTTTCAAGCGTGCAGAACTTCCCCAAAAGTCGGGGTCCTGTTGTTGGGATACTGAAAGGATTTGCTGGATTGAGTGGTGCAATTCTGACTCAGGTGTATGCCATTTTCAATGCCCCAAGCGAAGCATCACTCATCTTGATGGTTGCAGTTGGACCTTCAATGGTTGTTATTGCTCTAATGTTCATTATTAGACCTGTAGGAGGTCACAAGCAAGTTAGGCCATCTGATAATTCAGGTTTCCTGTTTACCTACAGCATTTGCCTCATTCTGGCGGCCTACTTATTGGCAGTACTGATAGTTGAGGATTTAGTCAACCTAAGTCAAACCTTGATCACATTGTTGTCAGTAATCTTGATTATTCTTGTATTGCTACCTATATTAATCCCAGTTGTGCTGGTTTTCTTTCCAACGCCAAGACCTCAAATAGAGGAGAGCCTTCTTTCCGAGCCTGATAAACAAGTAGCTGGTAAATCTGAGCTGGAACGGAGTGGAAGTTCATTCATTCTAAGTGAGGTTGAGGATGAAAAACCTGCAGAAGTGGAGTCACTTCCAGCATCAGAAAGGCATAAACGAGTTGCTCAATTGCAAGCTAAGCTCTTTCAAGCTGCTGCTGAAGGAGCAGTAAGAGTCAAGCGCAGAAAAGGCCCACGAAGAGGGGAAGATTTCACTCTGCTGCAGGCATTAGTAAAGGCAGACTTTTTGCTCTTGTTTTTCTCTCTTGTTCTGGCTTCTGGGTCTGGTTTGACTGTTATTGATAATCTGGGTCAGATGTGCCAATCTTTAGGCTATAATGATACAAGCATATTTGTAACCATGATCAGCATTTGGAACTTTCTAGGCCGTGTTGGTGGTGGCTACTTCTCGGAAGCTCTCGTTAGGTAAAGTTTTCATCTTCATGGCTCACCCTATTAACAATCATCAACTTCCATCTATATTCGCACATATGAGATGTATAACTATATATTTTTTCTCTCCAGAAAATTTGCTTATCCAAGACCACTGGCCATGGCTGTCGTTCAAGTTATCATGGCAATTGGACTTCTGTACTATGCTATTGGCTGGCCTGGACAAATTTATGTTGTCAGCATTCTGATAGGACTTGGCTATGGCGCCCATTGGGCAATTGTGCCTGCCTCAGCCTCAGAGCTTTTTGGCTTAAAGAGCTTTGGTGCCTTGTACAACTTTCTTACATTGGCAAGTCCTACAGGCTCTCTTATATTCTCTGGTGTCATTGCAAGTGGCATTTATGACTATTATGCAAAAAAACAAACACAGCTAAATTTAGAACCTTTGCTTGCTATACATCTTCAAGAGGAAAAATCACTTACATGTTCAGGCTCCATATGTTACTCCCTTACATGTGGGATAATGTCGGGTCTTTGCATTATAGCAGTGATCTTGAGTTTGATAGTTGTTCATCGGACTAAGAGTGTCTACAGTCAGCTTTATGCAAAGACCATTGTTTGAATTGCCAAGGACAAGCAAGTTGTAAACATCCTCCAATGACAAAGAATCCTGCTAAGAGAGAAACAATACTCGTCACTTGTCAATCAGTTACTCAAGAAAGTAAGAAGCTATCAGTGAAGGACAGTCTCTTCATTTCATTAGTGTGAAATTTTTAGATTCCTGGATGGATTTTGAATTCTTTTCAGGCAAAACTAATTAATCTTCGACCATAGTTTCACATTTTTAGACCTGCAGGCTATTTCATCATCTTCAGGTCATAAAGCAACAGAGGCGTCTATTCTCATTATGTCTTGAACTGGCCAATTTATTATACTTGTGCCAAACATGGATTTGTTCAACAGAAAATCAATATCATCTTTTTATTACTTCATTATCTTTATGTTCAAACCTTGTATGTCTAAATCCAATGGCAGCCTGATATGGAACTCTGTAGGTGATGCTTATGAATGAGCAGATCCTTTCAAAGTTCAGTTCTAGTATTTGGAATTCTCCTCTCAGGAGGCAGATTCCAGCTGACAAGCAATGAGCTTCTCATGGCTTACCAAATTACAGCTTAAGATGAACAACAATGGGTTTAAATTTGGATTGATGGTGCAATTGACAACTATTGCATCACTGTCGAATTTATACCTCTGAGCTCTTTCTGATTGCCTTGCAACTTTCAGGATAAGAACAGAATCATAATGTTCAGATATCCTACAGAACTACTTGCTAGTTCTCTCTTTCCTATCAATCACCTCATTATCTGCAGATTTAGAACTGAAATATCCATTCCTTGTTGCACCAAGAAAGAAGAGTTTAACGTCTTTTAACTTTTAGTTAAAATTTTCTAATCGTACAATTTGTTCTTGCAATCTACTTATCTGTAAATCCTATTCCCATGACATTGCAGAGCAGTAATTATACTTACTCAAGCAAAACTGCAGTATGTCTTCTCTGCTATAATGATTCTTGTGAACAAGTTGCTTACCTAACATTACAGTGCCACACATTGATGACCTGGAATTTCACAAATGAACCCAGGAATAAATGTTAAGCTTATCATGACATGGTTAGGTAGTTGTCTGGTTTCTGGTTCATACTTTAAATACAGGCATCCTATTCCTGCCCTTATTAGGCAATTCCAGGTTTGAATCTATCATACTGTCCATTTGGGATTAAAAGTTGCACCCCTCCATTTCTGGCAAGTAATCTTATGAGTATTGCTCTCTTCCAGGAAAACAAAATCCTGAAAACTCCAATCTATATGGTAAGAACATAATAAAATGCATTAACTCCATGACAGTAACAAAGGCTGACTCTTGTATGAACACAAATCTGCCTAAGAAAAAGAGAAACGAAGATATGGAAATTTCAGGATATTTCACATCAGATTCTCCAGAAATGGCAAAAAACAGAGTTAAAACCTGGTTACCAATTTTATCAGTCAGAACTAGATATTGTATTTGGATATAATTATTGCATTGCCAATACAAGATTCAAGCAAATCCAGAGATATTAAATGAATCACTTTTTTTAATCTGGATTTTGACTAGTTATTCAACTTTTGATGGTTACTGAACTTGCACAAGTAAGTTGAATTGATTGCAACTTGAATCTGTAAATAGAACACTGTATATGCAGTTTTACCTTTTAACTGCACAAGATGACTGTATTACCAAATCTTTAGTATGTTCATCCAACCTCTTCTTTTTTGGTCTTCATCAAGATTTTATCTTTATCTATTCTTTAAGAAGAATTTTAATATTGAAAATTTTTTTCTTTTTTGTCTGTTTATTTAGAGAATTATGTTGGTTTTCATAAAAATCTAATAAGATACAATAACCTTCATAAATTTAGTAAAGTTATTTTTTTAATATTGATAACATAATTATAAATATTTAAATTCCAGATATTCTAAGATCTTTTTTTATATGATTTTTTCTAGTATTTCCATATTTTTAAGTTACCATAATTTTGCATTCCTATTAACTAGAGTAAAAAACTAACCATGGTTAATTATTTTTTTTTTGCCATGAAATTTTAAACGGTCAGTTTTTTGGCCTACATTTGTCACTATAAATACATATAGTACAAAGCTTTATAATATATAATTCGATATTTTGCTCAGACTTGAAGAAAATAAAACAAATATAAGAGAAAAAAAAAACCCTTCTTTTCCAGGAATTCGAGGTATCTGAAACCAATATATCAATGGCGCTTCTTCATTCCAACTCTCTTTAAATGGGTAACTTTCTTCTCTCTGTATCTAAATATATGCATGTTTATATATGATCACATGTGTTTGGACTTATATTGAGCTCTGTGTCGGTAATTTTTGGTATTTTAGCTTCAATGTTGTACATTGTTGCCCGATGAACGGAAGAACCCTTCAGGGTTTAGTGTAAAGCACTGCAATTATCATTTTAAGAACACATGAAAAATTTCCTCATTTTTTGGAAGCCCATCAGAACAAGTTTTTATTTATTTTTCACGTTTTTTGTTGGGTGGCGGTGGAGTTGGGGGTTTCTGTTG
This sequence comes from Erythroxylum coriaceum, assembly GCA_026874005.2. NCBI lineage: Eukaryota > Viridiplantae > Streptophyta > Magnoliopsida > Malpighiales > Erythroxylaceae > Erythroxylum > Erythroxylum coriaceum. The sequence continues at coordinate 503,297 of JANQAP020000225.1, read as the reverse complement.
TTCAATTGTGGATTAGGGTTTATCTGCTTTTAAGATTTTGATGCTTGAAGTGCATGATGACTGAAATTATGTGATGGATTCTGAGGAAACAAACAATTCTTTGGTTGTTGAGATATCAATGACAGATTGATTCAACTTGGGCACTTGATGGCATTCTTCCACAGGAGCATGTTTTTATAAGCTGGTTCTCGATCTCATACCTGTTTATTGCTTCTGGGAATTGAGATCATTGGTTTGTTAAGTGAGGCTGATTTATTTCATGATTTTGGCCCTTTTTGTGAAAGATAAGTGTGCATCAATTTATGATCTTTTTACAATCTAGTGAATGTCGCTTCCATGATTATGTGCTTCTACGTGAATGGCAAATCTGCATGGTATTACACTAGTTCTGCAACGTGGCACGTGGAATTCTGTTGACGATGTTTGTTACTGCATTCTCGGACCTTCATAAATGTTATTTAGTTACTTTATTTGATCATTTAATTGGTCTTTGAAAACTTTCTAAATCAAAAATGACGAGAAACATTCATATTGTTTCTATCTTTGATGTTGCTATCCTTGATCAATTGCAGCTGCTAGTATCCAGCTCAAATTTGAGGCACTTGTTTTTCTTTCTCTACGGATATAATTTCCTTATCTGGATGTATTTGCCACACTTTATGTATTCTGCTTGGCTGCTTTAATATAAGTTTTTCAAATTAAAATTTATTAGGACTACTTGATGGCTGCATTTCCAATATCTCAAGTTGTTTCCTTTTTTATTTTCGCAATGTAGCACTTACTGTTTTATTGTTTTATGACTTTGTAATCATGTATGGAATGGAAAAGTGGGTTAATATATTCTTTTTTCATATTTATGAATAGATATAGATTATAAATGTTCACAGTGCGGTAGCCTTGTTTTCTTAAAGGCGTTTTTCCCGTAATTCTTGGAATTCTTTTGACATTATGTGCATACTTCTTTTGACCATTGAATTCATAAAACTTGTCGAAAAGAAAGCAATATATGATTAAAGAGAAGCAGACAGTTATGTTTCCATATTTTAATTGTCTTTGATTGATCAAGGTCAAATTGTTCAGCAATAAAGATGGGAATTCATAACCCTTCTTATAGAAGATAGTTTCCTTATCTTGTGTTTCATTTTGTTCTTTTATTAGGGGTTTCTGTAATGAAGGCACCTTCTTGGAGATGCATACCTACATTCTAGTTGTAAATTATTCATATTGATGATCAAATTCACCAATAAGCGCAAGCACTGCCAGTTGTGATTCAAAGTGAATATGGAATGCAATAAAGAAGAGGCCTTAAAGGCTAAAAGTGTTGCAGAGAAGAAGTTTGCTGATAAGGACATTGTTCAGGCAAAAAGATTCGCTTTGAAGGCAAAAAACTTGTACCCTGATCTTGATGGTATCACTCAATTTCTTGCAACCCTTGACGTGTTCATCTCTGCTGAGCAAACAACAAGTGGGGAAGTAGATTGGTATAAAGTCCTTGGCGTGGATCCCTTGGCTGATGATGACACAATCAGGAAACATTACAGAAAATTGGCTCTCCTTCTTCATCCTGATAAAAATAAATCAGTAGGTGCTGATGGTGCTTTTAAGATTATATCTGACGCCTGGAGTTTGTTGTCAGATAAAACAAAGAAAATTGCTTATGACCAGAAGCAAAAAGTTGGGGATATGTATCGAAGAGTCCCAAATTGGACATCACATGTTCCAAATCATCAGAATGGTTTCCATAACATCTTTAACTGTAGCAATTCATATGCATGCACTCCGAATGGTGCTGTGCATTCTAATCTTGCTCCTCATTCTTCCAAGTCCAATACCTTTTGGACAACTTGTGATGCTTGCAAATTACAATTTGAGTACCTTCGGGTGTATATGAACCGCAGCCTTTGCTGCCACAACTGTCGGTATCCTTTCATTGCGGTTGAGACACCACCTCCACCTATTCATGGCAGGGACCACTCTACTTCGGGGACTTCTTTCATGCGGTCACAAAACTGTTATCCAAATTCAAGGTTTGAATACTTGCATGTTAAAAGAAAGAATCCAGAGCCGGCAACAAGCATGGGAGCAGCAGCTCATCCTGGTACTTACTCCAGTACAATTAACGTTGGAAATGTGCCATCAGCAGCTTTTGTTTCTTCTCAACATGACAAATTGAAAAGAAATTATGAAGAGGCATCAATTGCTTACATGAGAGGAGAAACCTTTCAACTGAAACCTCAGCCTCATAAGAAAATGGCCACGGATTCAGCTACCAGGTCCTTAAATCCCGGCTCAAGTTCTGTGCCAAAAGGCGAGGGGCTGAAAAATAAAAGACATGCTGAGGAGCAAAGAACAGGCAAGCATCCAAAAGAGAAAGCAAATCAAATGGGAAATGAAAATGGAGATTTTGATCCAATGGGTTCTCAAAAAGGTAGGTTCTACGTACGAAGAAGCATTAGTACAAGAGAATTGTCACAATTAGAAGTCCGAAACATTTTGATGGAGAAATCTAAGAACGATATTCGCGCAAAGATTAATGAATGGAATACTATTGCTGCCGCATTCAGGACTTCAGCGATGGCTTCTGTACCAATCATTTCTGAGAAAGAGATAGAGAAGGAAAACCAACGGAAGAATTGTACTCCAGATGGCAAGATAGCTGATGCAAGCAAAAACCAGGAGTTTGTAGATACCAAGACCAAAGCTGACGTCAGTATGGCTGTCTCTGCCAGTGATAATAATGCTCTTGATGGAAAGGATGTCAATCCATTATCAATGATTGTTTCAGATCCGGACTTTCATGATTTTGACCATGATCGCTCAGAAATGTCATTCGACAAAAACCAGGTTTGGGCTGCTTATGATGATGATGATGGGATGCCTCGCTATTATGCTATGATTCATCAGGTGATGTCATTAAAACCATTTAAAGTGCAGATCAGTTGGCTTAATTCCAAAAGTAACCATGAATTGGCTCCAATAAACTGGATTGGCTCTGGCTTTTACAAGACAACTGGGGACTTCTGGATAGGCAAACGTGAAGTCAATAAGTCTCTTAATTCTTTCTCACACAAGGTTAAGTGGACAAAGGGTCTTAGAGGGATGATCAAAATCTTTCCTAGGAAGGGAGATGTTTGGGCTCTTTATAGGAATTGGTCTCCTAATTGGAATGAGCTTACTCCAGATGAAGTCATACACAAATACGATATGGTAGAAGTGCTCGAAGACTATAATGAGGAAAGAGGAGTAACTGTCGTTCCACTCATTAAAGTTGCTGGTTTAAAGACAGTGTTCCGCCAGCATTTCGACCCTACTAGAATCAGAACAATTCCAAAAGAAGAGATGTTTCGGTTTTCTCACATGGTCCCTTCATACATGCTCACAGGTCACGAGGGTCAAAAAGCTCCAAAAGGTTGCTGGGAGCTTGATCCGGCGTCTACACCCCTGGAACTTCTTCAGGTACTTAATGAAGTTCAGGTGAAGGAAATGGTGGAGATTATTGACAAAGTTGAGGAAGAAGCTCATGATGGGGATTGCAAAAGGGTCAAGGATGAAGAATTGGTTAAAGGTGGAAACATATTGGAAGGAAACCGTGTTCAACTTTCTGCAAGAGATGAAGAATTGGTAAAAAGTGGAAACACATTGGAAGGAAACCATGTTCAGCTTTCTGCAACAGATGAAGAATTGGTTAAAGGTGGAAACACGTTGGAAGGAAACCATGTTCAAATTTCTGCCAGAGATGATGAAGTTACAAAGTCTGAGGCGAATGACACCAACAAAGATAAGATTATTGTGTATAAACGGAGGAGGTATAGAAAGTAGAGAAAGCTACAGGCTTCTCTGTTAGGTTTGGTTTATGAGTGTAGGGAGTAGTTCACAGCACACAGTCGAGAAGTTGCAGAAAAAAGAGTTTAGACATTTAAGTCATCATAGGAACACAATTAGTCTTTGAAAACTCCTGTTGATACGAAGATTAGTGATGAACCATCATGCAAAAACAGATTTTGTTTCTTTTTCCTTTGCATAGACGGGTGGCTTTACAGTTTCATCTGAAGTAGAGCCCAGGGAGTTGCAACTTCAGGTGGTATGGATGGTTGAATTTTCATACTGAGGCACAGATCCTATAGCCTGCATTTTGGCTGAGCTCTATTAATGTTTCAATGGTGTCATTGTAAGGCCTTCAAAGGACTGACTGAATTTATGAAATGAGAAATTTCATATCTTAGGATCTTCACAGGAATTGGTTACAACATATGCATTCTTTACAACTTTGATTCTTCATATGCAGAAATCATAGAATCTTCAAAGTATTTTTTCTCCCTTGTGCACTCATTAGTCTGTTCTTCCTCCTTATTTCAGGCATCGTTTACAACTTGCTTTCAGTTGTTAACCATGATAATTATATCATCTTTTCCATGATAATTATATCATATGGTCTCCTGGTTGAGGAATCATCACTCCATTAAAGAAGCTTTAGGGTTTGACAGAATCCCAATTGACTATTGATTGGCAGGTCATCATCTATATTTCCAAGGCCTGCTGTATTTAGATGTGATGACTAATAAACCATTCTTTCAGAATTCATGTTTCTATGCTCTGACATCTCAATTATTATCTTAGATCTGAATCTGTCTTAGGTTTGGCAGTGGAGTTGGGTCTTACCTAAATCAAGAGTCAATTTTAACAAAATTATGTCGCTTTGATCAATTAATCTTTAACGGCCATTGTAGTCTTCCTAATTGATCAGACATGGAAAGTTCTAGTTTGAGCCAACAAAAACCTGGGCTTGGAATATTAATGCTAGTGCCAGTGACTCACAAGGTATTAAATGAAATCATATCATTTTTAAATTGTTTAAAAAATATTTTTAGTTTTTATATCTGATGCTAAAAGATGACAAATTAGTTTGATTCTATTCGATCGAATTTAACTTGGTTATAGAGTCTGATCAACCATAATCGATCGATCCAATTCAAAATCAATAGCTCAAATCAAGTTTAATCAAACCGACGTTTATATTCTAGTTAAACTATTCAGGCCTGATCAATTCTTACAATCCATTGTCAATCTTATGAATAACATAACTTTAGGGCTTTATTTATAACATAAAGGATATGGTTAACAATTTGATTAAGCTTGAAATCAACACGTTCAGTTAACTGAGATTCGAGTCAATTTTGATATCGATTTTAAGATGGTCAATCAAAGTTAATTCGAATAAAAAATAGTTTTTAAAAAATTTAACGAAATAAACTATTAAATAAAATAACCAGTTTATTTAAAATTTGATTGAGATTTAAACTTATTCATCCTGAAAAAATCTTATACTATTAAACTTTTTATTATTTATATTTTTGAAAGGTAAACTTTGAGTCAAATTAGAATTGAAAAGACACTTCTTATCATTTTAGGTTTGATTCCAACCATCACCATCTCTACCTGAAGAGCATATATTGACTTCCTTTTGAATAGATGAGGCTGGAGAGTACCAATCAATCCAATCATGTGCTTTTTAAAAGAAAGGGCATATAAGAAAATAATATCTTTTATTTCGATTATAATCCTTACTATGTTCTATTAAATCTTATTCATATATTTATGTAAAATTCACATAAATATAAAGACAGAATTCAATAGCACATAATTAAAACACCCTAATAAAAATAAAAATCACCCGACATAATTCACATAAATGTGTGGACATAATTCAGTAACATAAGATTGAAACACACTAACACAAACAGAAAATACCCGACATAAGTATATGAAAGCTTTTTCAAAGTGCTTGCTTATCTTGCTCTGTCTATTTCTATTTGATTCTATTCTATTCACATCAAGTATCATATCAACATCATATGGTCATATTCCTTCACTTTTAATGGCTGCCATTGTATTTGTACCGCATTCCCCAAATCAACCAATCACTAACTTCAAATTGCAACTTGACATCACCTTTGCCTGCGATTTACACGAAAGGCAGAATATGCTAGATATGAGTTAATTCTGAATTTATTGTTTAATTTTAAATTATTAAATTATTAAATAATTTTATAAAATTATTTTTTATTAATTATTATATTACTCAATTTTTACTCAAAATAACAACAATAACAATAATCAATGAAAGTTTTACTGATATGCGTGATCTCGTGAAATCTTGTAGTACGCAGCTTTACCTCTATAATTGTTGTAATTATATATTTATTAATTGAAAATGTTTTTGTATAAACCATAATTGTTGCAATAATCCCGTAACGTAAATTAGGGTTAATTATTAAACATTTCAAACTTTATTCAATTTTGCATTACTAGCGTAAACTTTAGAAACTAGTGTGAAAATACTCCAACTTCTATTTTTTAATAAAAGTAATTCGACGTTAAATTTTCCATTAATATAAATAACGTGACGAATCATGTTAAATTAATATTTTTATTACATGACTGTCACGTATTATATTTATATGATGTATAAATTTGATTGTTTGATAAATTAAAAACATTAAACACTTTAAAATAATTACGAAGTAAAACACATGAAAGAGTGTAGAATTATTTTAGGAATTTTGATATTATTATATTAAATAATAAAATTTATATGCAACATAAATTCAATATCTAGTAGCTACGTGACAAAAATATTAATTTGATGTAGCTCATCACTATTTTTTTGGGAATGGAGGAAGCTGTTATCATTTGGATGCATACTGGGTAAACCTTTGGATTGACGCAATAGTCTGCAAATCACGCCAATCGGATACTCCGCACTAGATAAGTGCTGTACGACAAACTCGATCGATCGAGAATAGGTAAAAGAATTGGAGCATATGACTTTTTGGCCCCAAACTCCCTACTCCACCGACTCAATCACCTCCTCGGGGGCTAAAAATTGGAAGTTAAATTTTTTTTTTTAAAATGAAGAACTCACAGTCGTTACCTTTTAAATATGCATTAGGTAAATGTCGAGTTATTTTTATTAAAAATTAAAAATTAGAATATTTTAACGTCTTTTTTTAAAGTTTAGACTAATATTATAAAATTGAAATTTTTTACAGTTACCCTTTAAATTATATTTCACAATTTAAAACCTTATAACCAACTACACTAGACCAATAATGTTTTCAATAATTCATTAAATTACAATAAATTAAGAAAAATGTTTTTTATTTATAATTTCAATATGTTTAATTACAATGGTGAGGAAAGTATCCAAGTAATAAATGGCATTAACGTAAGGACAAAAAAGAAAAAGAAAAAGAAAAAAGAATCATGAACCAAAGTCAGCAGATCAGACGGCCCGAAACGCATGTCCTCGTCACTAACTCCTCCGCTCTTTCACCTTATCTCTTCATCACTCGGTAGAGATTAAATATAAAAAGACGATCAACAAAAAGGAACCAAACCCGAAACCCAATGGACGGGCAGCACCAGCAAGCTCAATCCTCCACATACCCACCGGCTACGCCGCCGCCGGTCCACCACACTCCTCCGCCGGGTGCGGCGGCGCCGTACCACCACCTGCTGCAACAACAGCAGCAGCAGCTCCAGATGTTCTGGTCCTACCAGCGCCAAGAGATCGAGCAAGTGAACGATTTCAAGAACCACCAGCTGCCTCTGGCTCGCATCAAGAAGATCATGAAAGCCGATGAAGACGTTCGCATGATCTCCGCCGAAGCCCCCATTCTGTTCGCTAAGGCCTGCGAGCTCTTCATCTTGGAGCTCACTATCCGCTCTTGGCTTCACGCCGAAGAGAACAAGCGCAGAACCCTCCAGAAGAACGATATCGCTGCCGCGATCACCCGAACCGATATCTTCGATTTTCTCGTCGATATTGTCCCGCGAGATGAGATCAAGGACGAGGCTGCGCTCGGAGGAATGGTCGGACCCACCGCGAGCGGTGTGCCGTATTATTATCCGCCCATGGGGCAGCCTGCCGGGGCTGCTCCTGGAGGAATGATGATTGGACGCCCGGCGGTGGATCATACTGGGGTTTATGTGCAGCCCCCGTCGCAGGCGTGGCAGTCGGTGTGGCAGACTGCCGCGGCGGAGGATGGGTCGTTTGGGAGTGGGAGCAGTGGGCAGGGGAATCTCGATGGTCAAGGGTATGTTTGCATGTTGTTGCTGTTTTTATTTTTCAAATTCGTGGTTTTACTCGAACTGTGATTAATGTGCTTGCATTTCTAGAATGGTTTTGCTGTTTGTTACATCCAGGTTCTTCACTAAATTGTTACGAATAGGGGTTAGATGTTTGAAGTTCCTATTCAAGGTTGTCCATTTCTGGTTTTGGTAGTATATGACTGTAGTAATTTGTTGGATACTTGTTAGGTTTAGTGTGTTATACGCCATTCAATAGTGAGATCAGTGTTTCATTGAAGGCTCAAGGCTGTAGCTTGTTTGATGTGGGGTTCTGTTAGTTTGATGTCTGTAAGGAGCTTGAATTATTTGATACCTGAGGAAGGACCAGAGAATGAGGATGGAGCAGAGGATTTATCACTTATGAAGAAGCTCAAAGGTGATATGAAGACAGGAAGAGGTCGTTGTTAAGGATAGATTGTCTTGGGATTTATTGTGACTGCGCAATAGTTGTGGTTATGGGGACATTTATTGAAAGAAAGGCATTGCAGTCTACGGCTGACATGTGTTGCCTGATGTTTTCTTGCATCAATTCTATTGTTTGTTCTTGCATTTTGCTGATGCAAAGACAGGTTTTTAGTTCGAAGCGGCCAAATTTGGGGTCGTCAGTGCTGAACTTTGAAAGAAGTCTTTTGGTTAGGCTGCAGATAAGGGAGCTTAACATACCTGTCTTTTATGTTGGGCTTGTCCCCGTGTGCATATGGTTTGTCTTAGCTCAAAAGCTTGTTTTTGGAGCTACCTCTTGAATCGTCTCATCTAGGGCTTTCTGTTTTTCATTTTTAGGTTAAAGTAGTTAGAAGTCATTAATTATGCTAGGATATTGCACTTTTTGTCCCTACTAGGATGGCAACTTATCCAAACATGTTAAGTCTTCGGTTGTTAATTGGAAATTGATACTCCGAAATACTGAAATCTGTCAAAAAAGCAAGGACAATGATTAAGGACAATTGTTATCGCCTGATCCTCCTTTAATGAAGAAGTCTAGGATGTGGAGGTACCAACGAAGTAAAGCCAACTGCTTATATGTCCATCTTTTGCACGTACAAGTTTTCTATGTTGATAGAATCCTCTCAATTTTACTGACGGAAAAAGGAACAAATCAATCATAATCAGTTGAAAATTCATTACGTTCAAAAATTGCCTTAATAATGTAAAATATTTACTTTTCTATGTTCAAACCTTTGATTTTATATTTCCGCAAACCATTCTTTGTTGTTATAGTGTTCAGAATTTGATAGCAACGGTAACTGTTCTACAAAAGTCACAATTTATTATTTCTTTACTATTTTTTACCTTCTCAAACATGTTTGTACTGTTAAGTAGTTATCATGAATGATATACTTGAGAGGTTTATATATGCTGAGAGTACTTTCAAAATAGTTATAATTCTTAAAAGTCTGTGTTCCAGTTGCCATTTGTTGGGGATATCTTTTGGGTTAACATGCAAAAGTGAATTAGCACCTGTGAGGGAGCAGCTTTTGCTGTCTTGACATTTTTGTTTTCTTCAAATTTGCTTCCTACTCCTATTAGGAGTAGGGATTACTTGAGAAAGTTGAGTGGAATTGAAAAAGAAGCTAACACAGTTTAACAAAACATGTAACAAAGACTTGGGAAGAGTTACCTTTTAGTTTGTACTTTTGTGTTGTTGATAGTGATAAAGAATATTTGTAAAACTTATGCAACGGCTAGCCCTTTTTCCCTCCATTAATATGTAGTGTAAAAAACATTCGATCAGTGTTGTGGATAGATAAATAGCAGGCCTATGAATTGTCTTTCTTCAATCTGACATAAATTGTTTTAGCTTCATGAGCACTAGAGACTGTTGGGATGAGAGAATCACAACATGGTTCTTATTCTCCTTTCTAATACGTGTATGAACAGACTTCTAGTGATACTGTTGAATCTGATTTTGGATCTTAAGTGCACTATTTGCTTGAACAACTGTGCAACTTAATGTCTGCCCCAGATGCTACTCGTATGGTTCTTTCTCTTTCTCTTTGAGAGATGTTAGTTGAGTTCGCAGGTCTTTATGTATAATTGATAGGTGCCAAAATAGAATCAAGGATAGACAACATTTAAGAATAAAATACTGAGTTATTTTATTTTCAGTACTATAAAAATTCTCCATGTATGATTCATGTTATTTTTGTTTGCCCGATTACTAGAATGACATCCTGTTTACTGCTTCTAGCTAGAATTTTTAGCAATTATAAATCCTATCTGTGACCCAGGCTGTTATTCAACATACATGGTCTTCGATCTGTTTGCATTAGTACTTTCTATATTTGAACTACATACATTGATTTGTCTGTCAGACCTAAGATATAAAATCCACTCTGATCTTTGACTCTTGCATTCAAATTTTTAGGTCTACCTCCCTTAACCACCCTAGAGAAGGAAATTGGTCTAGTTTTTCTGAGTACTTGAGCTTCTAATGCTAAATTCTATGATCCATATTCGACTTAATGTGTTATCTGCAGAAAGAAAATATAGTGCAGTTGTAATTTTGTTCGGCATTTCAACTTAGAACTACTTGCTTCTGTAACCAAGGTGGAATTTTAAGGAACTCGGATTTGCTTATCTTGATATAATTGGTTTGCACTAACTGTTGTGCTATTAAATGTCAGAAAGTTAAATCTCTGTTCTATTCATTCATCCAACTAAATTTATGCTGTACAATTTGTTCTAATCGTGCCACTTGGGTCTGCCTTTTCCTATTTTCTTCGTCTTTTATGAGATCCAACTTGCAATCTCCTTTCTGTTTTGCAGTTGACGGGACCTGAATGTGATGGCGGTGGTGTTCGGTGGTGCAGCAAAAGGCAATCAACCGCAGAATACTACATTAGATTGGATTGCAGTTTTGCAAGCTTGTGTTTATCAACTTCTATTGTCAAGGAGGTTGTATTTAATTGTAATGGATTAACCAGCTACCTTGTTTAAACCCTTTAACTTGATGATATTGCGACAACTTTTTAACTTTCCAGTCGCTGCTATGACTTGCCTAATTATATGGAACTAATTCTGAACCCCGTGCTTTGCACGGGTTGTTACAAAGTAAATAATGAATTTTAACTACAGAATTGAAAGGCAAATACAAGTGCAAAATCTGCATATTGCATGTCATAAAATAAGATTATGATAAAATAGGAATCTTGCAAACAAAATGAGTCCCAAAACATGAGAGCCATATTTATACAAGTACAAAAGATAGATAGTTTACTATTCAAGTACA